>BQNB010124878.1:1182-19865 GCA_026074375.1 Tanacetum coccineum
TCTCAGTAACTCTTTAAAAGAAAAACGCACAAAGGAGTTTGTTTAACATTCAAAGGTGAGCCGTACCTCGCGAGAGACACAAAAGGTAAGTTTTTTTCTTTGGTTCGGGAACTTATTTATGGATAATACTTTAGTTGAAAGTATTATATGTTGGTGTTCTTTTACCAACTTGTAATTTTTTATATTTTTTTTATGGATAATGTTTTTATATTTTTGGTTTTTTTCTTGTTTTTATATTATAATTATACTAAATTAAAGGAAAATCTTTTTGTATTTTTTTTATAAGAAAATAAACAAAATAACTTCACACGGAAGGGTCTTCAAACACAAATTTTCAAACGGCTTCAACAATTGGATACAATCCTCCCCGGCAACGGCGCCAAAAACTGGTCAATTAGAATCAAATACCTTTTATAAATATATATTAATATATAAATACAAAATACTTATATAAATATATAAATATAAGGGGGTAAGAATCAAAAAATCACAATTATAATAATCCGGAAGTATGATTCTCGGGTCGTTTCCCCAACGAGGAATGCAATTGAAAGCCGAGAGTCGTTTTGAGAATTGATGCTTGAATGGAACAAGTTTGATATTGGTTATCTAAAACTACGAGAAAACTAAGGCAAAAACTTAAACACACTTAAGGTAAGACAAATTTTAACTAAAAACGCAAAACGGGAATCCTAAACGGGACCTAAAAACCCTAAATTAACAAAATTAAGTCCTAAAATGATCTTTTTGGTTTTTTTAAGTCTTAATTAACTAAAAAGCTAGGACAAAGAAAACTAGACTAAAAACGAAGGTGATTAGGGCTTAAAAACTCTAAAAACATGAACGGGATTCAATCCCGTTCTTTAAAAAACAAAATTTTGCAATTTTAACCCTACGAAAGCAAATCTAATTTTTCTAGGTTCTAAATGTTAAAAAAAAATTAAAAAGAATTGTATTTTTTAGACTTTTTTATAATTTTTTATGAATTAAAAACGATTTAAATGAAATTAAATGTCTAAAAATACTAAACTATTTATAAAAAAACTGGAAAAATCATGAAAAGTAGCTTGAACAATGTAGAATCTAAAAAAAATAAGATGGGGAAAACAGCTTATTGAATAAGCTAAGAAATAAGCCAAAACAGCTTATAAACTAAAAAGCCTAAAACTACTATAAGGAAAAAAATTTGCAAACTTAAACTGAAAAAGTCCCAAGGGCGAGTTGGTAGTGCGTGTGGTGTTTATAAAACGTTTGGTCGAATAGAGGTGAGGTCTCGGGTTCGAGCCTTGCTCACCCTTGACTTCCCCCAATTCCCAAATGTTTTTTAAACTCCATTTTTCTTACAACTTTTTAGAGGGATTAAAAATAAGCACTTTTTACAAAGACACATTTTTTATAAAGCACAAATAAGCACACAAATAAGCTAAGAAAGACAGAATAAGCCTAAACTATACTAAACCACTAAAATGCTAACTGTTGGCATTTTTAAGCTCAAATAAGCAAACAAAAAGGGAATTAAGCTAAAACAGATGATAAGGCATATCTAAAAAGCTCTTAAAAACAAAAATAAGCAACTTCAATAAGCTAGAATGGCAAGAAACTCAAAAAGCTATAAAATTTAGAAATTTTAAGCTAGAATGCAAATAAGCTTAAATAAGCTCTAAACTAAAGAAAAATAAGCTAAAGGGGACTTATACTAACTTAAAAACTATACTAACCTAGAATAAGCAAATTCAATAAGCAGATAAGCTTAAATAAGCTAATGAGCCTTTTGGCCAAAACTGATAAGCAAAAGGCCAATAGGGACTTTTCTAGCTTAAAAATAAGCTAGCAAAAGGATCCTTAAGGCTTGGTGGCTTATACCACTAAGAAGAATGGCCAAAAAGCTTCAATAAGCAACAAAGAAAAAGAATTTTGAAATTCAAATAAGCATTTAAAAAGCTTCATGAAAAGGGTATCTCACTCAGATTCAACACTTAGACAAATTTTTGAATACTTTTGCAATCTTAACAAATCACCACTCAAAACACAAATTTTAAAGCTTAAAAATAAGCAAACAAACAGATCCTTATGGCTTTAAAACCTCAAAACAGATTAAGCTCTTACCTCAAAGAACAAATAACACAAATCAAAAGAGAGTTTGAAAGTAAGGATAAGCCACAATAATCAAATAAAAAAGCGGTTTCTTCTTTTTAGGACACTTAACAAAAATTTGACAGTTTTTAGCAAATCACAAAACAAACTTGCAGGCCTAAGGTTTTTTTATACTAATCCCTTGTTTAAACACTTAATAAAATAATAAACATCAAAGAACTTTTCATAAGAATAAGAAGTCATGATCAAATAAGCAGAGATAATAAGCTATAAACTCACAGATTCAAACAACACTTTCTTAAAACCTTAATTTTATGATGATTTCAAGTTAAACTAAGGTGACCCAAAAGACTTAACTCATCATTTTGACCCTTTGACCTTATACAAATCAGTTAACCAAACACCACCTTTAAAAATAATTTTACTTTTTAACGTTTACTTCAAACTGTTTAAGCAAAAACATTTCTAAAAAAACACCATAATGTAACTAAGACTACTAAGCAATATTAAGCATATATCAACAACAAATAAGCACTTAAATAAGCTGAAACATGATATGTTATATTTAAGCTAGTTTAAGACAGATTTAAAGAAAACTTGAACTAATGATTTTAAAACTACAACCTAAGTTAAATAAGCCTCAAACATCATTAATAAGCCTAGATAAGCAGTAAATAAGCACAAATAAGTAGTTTTACAGTAGATAAGCTAAAAATGAAAAATGAAGACTTACAAAAGCCCTTGCTTAAATAGGGCAAACAAGTGCTCTTAGAGCTATTCTACAAGCTCTAACTTGTTAGAAACAAGCTAGTAAAACCCATAAGCTCTTCCATTGTAAGCTTATCATCCATTTGAGCTTTTTGAGTGATTTTTGGTGAACTAGGACTTAAGCTTTATAAGTTATGGAAAAAACTTACAATGCTTAAGTTAATAGCTTAAGAAAGTTGTAAAAAGAGCTTTTGTGAGCTTGTGAAACAGTTTTAAAACATAATAAATCTTAACTTAGAAACAGGATTATAACATAAAAACTTAATTTTTCATTAAACTTTATAAATCAGTACAAGGCTTAAAAAGATTACAATAAACTAAAAAATATAAGCTGAAAACTAAAAGCTAGATAAAAAGACTAAGTGCCTTATTTGGGCTTATAAGGAACCTATAAATACTAGAGTTAAGAAGATTCTAGGTTGTGTGTTACTTTGCTGAGAGGGATCATAGCTGTGTTTCTTGTGTGAGAGATGTCACAAAGAAATCCTAGCCATCCAATTTGAGTAGTGTCCAAGTCATATAATCATAGCCATTCGTCTTTTTGTCTTGATTCCTTGACGAATAAGGATGCAAAGGATTGCCAAGGTGGCAAAAAGGGGAGGGATAAGGTCGACAAGGGTGAGAAGAAAGGGGAACAGTACCTCTGGTTTTTGGCGGGTTGTGAGGACAGGGTAACTGAAAGGGATGTACAGTGTTCCCGCAATTTTTGAAGTTTGGAAAATGGGCAAAACAAGCCCCTGACAAGGTAGTAATTGAATTGCAAGTGGGACATCAATCTCATCATGTAACCCATTTTGATCTTGTATTTGAGCATCAGCAACAGATCTAGGTGACGCATCATCAAAGTATGAAGCATCCTTTCAAATTGGCATTACAATACAATCTTGATTATCTTGATCTTGTTGAGAAGATGTACTAGACTCAGAAACTCCTTGTATACCTGCAAAATCATTAGAAAAAGTCCCTGCAACCACTGGTACATAATTCATTGATTGGGTTAGAGAATCAAGATCAAATAACCACTTTGGACCATTTCCTTCTATCATAGGCTTATTCTCTAAGAACCCAATATGCAAGTTTTCCTGAACTTTTTTGGTTCTAATGTTGTATACCCTAAAAGCTTTGCTACTTAAGGAATATCCAACAAAGAAACCTTCATCACTTTTTCCATTAAACTTGCCCAACTTATCTAAGGTATTGAGAATGGTAACATGACATCCAAATGGTTTCATGAAGCCTATAGCTGGTTTAATACCTCTAAAGAGTTCATAAAGAGTCTTGTTATGAGGCTTGACTATTAAGACCCTATATTATACATAGCAAGCAGTAGAAACAGCTTTTGCCCAAAATGTTGTAGGTAACTTAAAGTCAGCTAACATTATTCTATCAGCCTCAATGAGTGTCCTATTCTTCCTTTTAGCTACACCATTTTGCTGAGGTGTCCTAGCTACACTATATTCTCTATTAATACCTTTTTCCCTACAGAACTCATCCATCACTTTGTTTTTAAACTCTGTCCCATTATCACTTCTGATTATCTTTACTTTCTTATCCACTAGGTTTTCTATCTCTTTGATAAAAAATTTAAGGATCTCACTTGTTTCATCCTTAGTTGTTAAAAAGAAAACCCATGAAATCTACTATAATCATCAGTGACGCTAAGCAAGTACTTTTATGCATTAGACTACTAATAAAAGTTGGATCCACAAGAATCCATATGCAAAGCATAAACAAATAGGCTTAGTAAAGGGGTTAAAGGCCTTGGGTCATTGGGGGGGGGGGGGGGGTAGGGGGGAAAGAGGGCTCCTGTGTTGCTTGCTTTTTAAGAACATTCCAACAACACATGTTTGGTCATTCTCAAAAATCTTTTAAGGGCTACATATCATACAAGATTTTCTTGACAAGTTTATTAATATTCATAAAATTTATATGACCAAGCCTTCTATGCCATAGCATTGATTCTTCAGATGTAGCCTTTGCAACTAGACAAGTTAAACTATCTTTAGGAACAATGTTTTTCATATCAAAACTGTACATGTTTATCCTTCTAGAAATTTTAAGAAGTATCTGATTTCATCAGGCAAACTAAAAAGAGGAGATTAGGACAAGACATTCAAAGTCATAAAAAGAACATGTTCATTTTGTCACATTTTGGAGGTCACACATTTGTGATACACTAAAGAGGTTGGATATTTACATCTTTGACTAAGTATACATCATCAAAACAAGGATTATCAGTTTTAATTGTACTTTGCCATAATTCTGCCTCCCCATAGCTCACCTCCAAAAGTAACATAACCTCCAATCAAAGTCTTTGAATCTGAAAGAAAGGTTATTGTTTTCCAGTCATGTGCCTTGAGCAATCCACTTATCAACAAGCCTTTATTATTTAGCTGTGAATGCACTGCACAAAAAACTTATGAAGGTTAGTTTTCTTTGGACCCAAGCCATTACTGACTAGGAGTTCTGCCCCGTGCCATCAATGTAGTTATTTTTTTGTAAACCATTGATGCACCATTTTGGGTTTGATAGTCTCCAAACCCAACATGCGAGGGCTTAACAGCATTAAAATCCCCTGCCCTAACAGTATTAACAGTTGATCTAAATGGCCTACCAGTATTAAACCTTTGATTAAAACACCTTTTTGTTAATGTTGTTCTCTTGTAAAAGGGCCTGTGAACAGCTGATTGTGCTTGATTTTGAAAATATGTTCATGGTCTAGCACAATGAATTGTTGATTTAGGGTGAGCAGTATAAGAAGGCCTAACAGTATTAAAAGCTAGAGTACTAAAAAAGATCTACCAGTTTAACAAGACCTAACAGTATAACAGGCCTTGGCAGTATTAACAGATTTTTTAGGCCAGCCTTCCTAAAAGACTGCTCTTGTAGCCATATTTTTATATGCACTGGAATAGAAGGTTTTAGAATATTAAGTCCATTCTCCTTTTTGTTATAATTTATTTCCACTTACTATTCTTTTCTTCTGTTGGTTAGGACAACTGTATTGAATGTGATCAAAACTTCCACAGATAAAACATGCCTTGTTATTAAACACAAAGTTACATCATAACTGATTGGATTTTTGACCATTCCAGTTCCTTTGGTTTCCTCTAGGTCTTTGTGACTTGTACATCTCTGCATACATAACTAACCTTTTAACAGGTTTAACAAACTCTTTCTTAGTAGCAGTAGGTATAACAGTTTTCTTTTTAACCTTAGGGTTAGGCTCATCATTATCATCCTCATCAGCTATGACAACACCTAATCTTCAATAATTGGATGCATCATTATTCTCGTCTAAACTTTCTTAGGTTTCTACTTCCCTAACATGATTAGCAGGATAGAAAAACTTTCTTTCCAATCTTTGTCTACCTTAAGTGAAAGACTTAAAACAGAAGCTAGTATCTGTATCAGATTATTTGAAATGTTGTTCCAAAGAGTCATCTATTCTCTTTAGAATTATCTGACTCTTTATCACAACCAATGGTATGCTTTTAAACTAGAATCCCTAGGACATACTCATTTACCTCCAGTTCTTTAAATCATCAAGACCTGAATAGATAATCACAAGTTGTTGGTCTATTAAGAATCAAAGGATGAGGTGAGGGGACAGCATTATAACCAAAACCCTTTTTGCTCTTGTTATTATCTGCTTCCTAACAACTGGTTCTAAATTCTCTTGCATATTATCATACTTTGCAATCTTAAACTCCAAACCCTTCCTTTTCTTGTTTTAACCTTTCATTCAGCCCTAAGTAATCCCTCTATATTCTTTGCTACCCACTTCTTTTAAGTAAAGCAATTTCCTTAGAGAAAAGAACTTCATGTTCTCTATATTTAACAATTTGACCTTCTAAAGTTGCTAAACCTCTTTTGTATGTAGCTGCTTCTCTCTCTCTCTGGTATCACTTAATTTAACAAGTAAAAATCGATCATACTATTTCTTTAGAGCTTCATATATTTTTCAGACTATTTTTGAATACAAGATTTAATCATTTGTACCCTCAAAATCTGAGAATGCCATGAAGCCCAGTTTGCTTGAATCTCTTCCTCTGCCATGTCAACCCCCCCCTTTTCCAATCAAAGCCACCAAGCACCATTCTAAACACACATTGCCTTTTCAAAGCATCTTCAAAAATCTTTACAGTCTCTGTTGAGCTACCTTGATTTCAATTCTGTTGTCTATACTCCTAGTCTCTAGCATTCCCAGGCAAAATGTCCCATTTTAGTGTTGTAGTTGAAACATTCTACCTTTGATTTATCATACCCAGCAGTATTGCTTCCATCCAATGATGAATTTCCTTCCAGTTTTCTGATAGAACTTTTCTTGCCCCATGCTTAGTAGTGCCATATTCCACTTTAAAAATAATCCATTTCTCATCCAATCATCATCAGAAGTTGCTCAAGGTCCCATGAAACTATTTGAGACCCTTTTGGGGTTGAGAGTGGGATAGAAAGGCAAAAACTGTGCATCACTAAAGCTAGCAGTACTAATTTCAGTACTGACAGTATTTAACCTTTGTGTAGCATACTACATCAGGGTTAAACAGTATTAATATTATTAGTACTACTTGAGCTTGCACCTTGAAGTAGTTATAAAATGCCAAGTTTTTATCAAACATTGCTTGCCAACCAGCAGATTTCTTAACCTTCTGTTTCACAATCAAACAAATTTCTGTACAAATCATCCAAACGCCATATATCAAAAATCATGAGAGAGTTCATCCAAACTACAACAGTGTTTATCTCCATCAGAAGTAAGCTCCATAGAATTTTACATTTAGATCTCTGGAGAAGTAACCACACCTAGAATTGCCAATCTACTAACAAGCTTTTGAAGCCTGTTAAAGATAGAATCAAGTGATTCTGAGCTTGAAGCACTAAAGTTTTCATACTGTTGTTTCAACAAAGCCTTCTGTGTCTTCTTTGTTGCTTCATTCCCTCCAAATCGAGCTTTAATTACAGCAGACATTGACTGAGCATCAACCTACCCGGTCCGAAGGTAAGTTGAATGTTCATTGGGCAAGTGCCATTAGCGTAGACTTCTTGCCTTTACATCATTCTTTTTACACGTCTTTTCTTCAATAGTAGAAGGCACAGTCATCTTTGTTGTTGTTGATGTACCAGTTTCTGATGGTGTTGTTACAAGAATAAGTACCCATGAATTCCTATTCTCTATGACCTCTTATAGAGCATAATCCTAGATCTGAAAATACTATTTAATCCTGATCCCCCACATCTCATACTCCTCGAGTTTAAGCATGGGAAGCTTAGCCAAAGCATTGTTCTGAGTATTCTCCAACTCCATTACTTCTAGATCAAAGTTTCTCAAAGTACAGGCTCTGATAACACCTTGTTGATCCCAAGCTTGATTGAATCTTTACCTTGTAAATGTAAGTTTACCTTGGGATGAATTCCAAATAACCATAGTTGAGACTTTTGTGTATATCAAAGTGTATGCAGCTCTACACTTCTATACTCTAAAGTTATTAATCAATGAACAGTACCAAACAAAGAACAATGGGAAAAAACACAAACTGCTTCAATTTATTAAAGTCAATAATACGAGTACTCTTGCTTAGTAACTAGGGTTAAACAACCTTGAAAGCTACACTTTCTTTTCTCTAACAGATGATTTACTCTCTCTTCAGTATATATGAAACCTTAACTTAGGATCTCCTTTTATACACCACAAGGAGTCCTTTACAAGATAACTACCAAACTTTTAGGATCAATTACAATTTTAATCATATACAAATCTTCCTAAAATATAAAAGATATACATTCCATATTTATCTCTTTGCATCCTTATCTCCAAGTCAGCAACATTAACCATCAGCAGTATTAAAAAAACTTGGAGACCCCGGCAAATTTCTAATACCGTGTGATTTTCCCTGGATGGATGAGTGTTTAGCCTTGGCCGATCTTGGCGCTAACATAAATCTCATGCCATTATCCGTGTGGAAAAAGCTTTCTCTTCCGGAGATCACTCCTACTTGTATGACTCTTGAACTTGTGGACCGTTTGATTACCCAACCGATCGGGATCGCCGAAGATGTCTACCTAAAAGTAGGAAAGTTCAAATTCCCGGCTGACTTTGTAGTCGTAGACTTTGATGCCGATCCCCGAGTACCCCTAATTCTCAGGAGATCCTTTTTAAAGACCGGACGTGCTTTAATTGATGTTTACGAAGGAAAATTAACTCTTTGTGTTGAAAAAGAAGCCGTAACATTCAATCTCGATTAAACTTCGAGATACTCCTCTAATTACGATGATATGATGGCGAACCGAATCGACGTCATTGAAATGGCTTGTGAGGAGTATTCTTAAGAAGTTCTTGGTTTCTCCGATATGATCGCGAGTGGCAATCCCACTCCTTATTATGACCCAATCGTTTCTACCTCTTCTCTGACTCTCACTCCCTTCGGGGATAGTGATTTTCTTCTCAAGGAAGTCGATGCTTTTCTCGCTCTTGAAGATGATCCAACTTCACCGGAAGTTAATGACTCTTACTATGACCCGGAGGGGGATATTCTTCTTCTTGAATCATTTCTCAATGATGATCCATCATTACCCCCTCCCACTCAAGGAAACTAATTACCTAAAATTCGAAAAGAACTTAAAGTTTGTGAAGCTAAAACTGATAAATCTTCAATTGATGAACCTTTCGAAGTCGAACTCAAGGACTTACCTCCTCATCTCGAATATGCATTTTTGGAAGGTGACAACAAGTTGCCCATCATAATTGCTAAAGACTTGAGTGTCGAGGAAAAAGCCGCTCTCATAAAGGTTTTGAAGTCACATAAGCGAGCTATCGCTTGGAAACTCTCCGACATCAAGGGTATTAACCCGGAATTTGGTACTCATAAGATTCTTATGGAAGAGGACTACAAACCGTCGGTTCAACACCAAAGACGGGTGAATCCAAAGATCCACGATGTCATCAAAAAGGAGGTTGAAAAACTTCTTGACGCCGGATTAATTTACCCGATCTCGGATAGTCCTTGGGTAAGCCCCGTACATTGCGTACACAAAAAAGGTGGCTTTACCGTTGTTGAAAATGATGAAAATGAGTTCATTCCTACTCGATTGGTTACGGGTTGGCGTGTGTGCATTGACTACCGCAAGTTAAATGAAGCCACCCGTAAAGACAACTTTCCACTACCGTTTATGGATCAAATGCTCAAGTGATTAGCGGGAAACGAGTACTATTGTTTTCTTGATGGTTTCTCGGGTTACTTTCAAATTCCCATCGACCCTCATGATCAAGAAAAGACAACATTCACGTGTCCTTACGGAACGTTCGCCTACCGTCGCATGCCTTTTGGCTTATGCAATGCACTGGGCACGTTCCAAAGGTGTATGATGGCTATCTTTCATGATATGATCGAAAAAACGATGGAAGTCTTCATGGATGACTTTTTGGTCTTTGGGAATTCATTCAGAAATTGCCTCTCTCGTGTAGACAAGATGCTTCAAAGGTGCGAAGACACCAATCTTTGTCTAAATTGGGAAAAGAGTCATTTCATGGTTAAGGAAGGCATTGTCCTTGGCCATAAGATTTCCAAAAATGGGATTGAGGTTGATAAAGCCAAAGTCGATGTGATTGCTAAGTTACCTCATCCCACCACCGTCAAGGGTGTTCGGAGTTTTCTCGGTCATGCCGGTTTCTACCGACGTTTCATTAAGGATTTTTCCAAAATTTCCTGACCGATGACTCATCTTCTTGAGAAGAATACTCCGTTCATTTTCTCCAATGAATGTATTCAAGCTTTTGAAACGTTAAAGAAAAAACTTACCGAAGCTCCAATCTTGATTGCCCCTGACTGGGACTTACCCTTTGAGCTTATGTGCGATGCAAGCGACTTTGCCATAGGTGCAGTCTTGGGGCAACGTCATGAAAAACACTTTAGGCCTATACACTATGCTAGTAAAACAATGAACGAGGCGGAATCGCATTACACCACGACAGAGGAAGAAATGTTAGCCGTGGTGTATGCCTTCGAGAAATTCCGGTCTTACCTCATCTTGAACAAAAGCATAGTGTATACGGATCACTCCGCCCTAAAATATCTCTTTGCTAAAATAGATTCTAAGGCGAGATTGCTCCGGTAGGTTCTCCTCCTTCAAGAGTTCACATTTAAAGTAATTGACATAAAAGGATCCGAGAATCTCACGACAGATCATCTTTCCCGATTAGAAAATCCTTATGAAAATGTGCTCGATCCAAAGGAGATAAATGAAACGTTTCCTCTCGAAACACTTAATATGGTGACTTTTCGTGGTGACTCAAGTACCCCGTGGTTTGCCGATTATGCAAATTACCACGCGGGGAATTTCATTGTTAAAGGGATGTCGTCCCAGCAAAAGAACAAGTTTTTCAAGGATGTTAAACATTACTTCTGGGACGACCCCTTCTTGTTCAAAATATATGCGGATCAAGTGATCCGGCGGTGTGTTGCAGGCCAAGAAGCTTTTGATATCCTCAAAGCTTGCCATAGTGGACCCACCGGGGGACATTACGGTGCCAACTACACCGCCAAAAAGGTTTTTGACTCAGGATTTTGTATAAAAAAAATTTTTGGCCTACGATTTACCGAGATGCCGTGACTTGGTCACCCGATGTGACACTTGTCAGCGTCAAGGAAAAATTTCGCAACGTGATGAAATGCCTCAAAATTCCATCCAAGTTTGCGAAATCTTTGACGTGTGGGGCATCGATTTCATGGGGCCATTCCCGTCTTCACGAGGGAACAAATACATACTCGTGGCTGTCGACTATTTGTCAAAATGGGTTGAAGCGAAAGCGCTCCCCACCAACGACGCCCGAGTTGTTTGCAAATTTCTTAAATCTCTCTTCGCCCGATTCGGTGCCCCTCGTGCTATCATAAGTGATCGCGGAACCCATTTTTGCAATGACCAGTTTGCAAAGGTCATGCTTAAATATGGAGTCACTCACCGTCTCTCCACCGCGTATCACCCACAAACAAGTGGGCAAGTTGAGGTATCCAATCGTGGCTTGAAACGAATTCTTGAAAGGACCATAGGCGAGAACCGTGCCTCTTGGTCGGATAAACTAGATGATGCACTCTGGGCCTTCCATACCGCTTACAAAACACCCATCAGGTGTACTCCATACAAGCTCATGTACGGAAAGGCATGTCATCTACCGATCGAGCTCGAGCACAAAGCCTACTAGGCCTTGAAGCATGCAAACTTTGACCTTGAGACCGCGGGTGATCACCGAAAAGTTAACTAATCGGAAATTAAATGAACTTCGTGATCATGCCTATGAGAACTCTTTGATCTATAGGAGAGACAAAAGAGGATCCATGACTCAAGATCAAAAAACCGCGTATGCCTCTCTCATGTAGACAAGATGCTTCAAAGGTGTGAAGACACCAATCTTTGTCTAAATTGGGAAAAGAGTCATTTTATGGTTAAGGAAGGCATTGTCCTTGGCCATAAGATTTCCAAAAATGGGATTGAGGTCGATAAGGCCAAACTTCAAGGTGAACGGTTATAGAATTAAGCACTACTTTGGAGGGGACGTACCAAAATTGGTTGTCCCGGATCTCCAATCCTTCCCCAAGGACAAATGAATTCGGGGATTGGGTCAAGCTTAGTGACCCTAAACAAGCGCTTCGTGGGAGGCACCCCATGCTTATCCTTAGTTATATTATGGAGTAATGAATAAGTGTTTTTTGTGGTGAGAGGTGTGCCTCTTCCCATTCTCGTTTTCTTGTGTTTTTATGATTGTCCAGGATTGTCCCGGATTTTCGAAGCCTCTCGTGCTCGCGGTTTTGTCTTTCGATCACAAGAGCTTCAAATCCTCAGCTTCATTTGGGAAATCCAATATCCTAATCTTATCGACTAACGTTATCTTTAAGCATACTTAGTAAACGGCTTAGGATTTACGTAGAGACCTTTCTTAAAACATTAAAGACAATGTTTAATTCTAGTATGGGGGGATCTATCGATTTGATAGTGCATGCAGCCGCTGTTTTCACGTAATCTCGTTTTTACCACCAAAATTTAAAAAAAATGAAAAAATTTAAAAATTTTAAAAAACAAAATAAGTGTTTAGTCATAATTTTGACTTTCCTGCTGGGTAGAATAAGAATAAATTTTGACCCGATCGAGCGTGTTGAGCTCTAGCTTGTTCCTTAACGTTTAGGCTAAGCGTTCGCAGAAATTCGCGAAGAACAAAAAATGATAGAGTTACGTATGAGTTGGATTGTAAAACAATGATTATTTGGAGAAATCTTTAGAGCTCATGTATTTCATTTGTGGCCTTTTCTACCATAAGCTTCTAACGGATTATTATAACTGTGCTATTTTGGAAATTAACTTATAATCATAATTTTTATGTAGTTGGTATAGCAAAAATTAGTCTTAGTTCAAATTTATACTTAAATTTTTCAAAAAGAAGTCTTCTCTATATATTTAAAATAAAAAAATAAAAAAAATAAATATGTGAAAAAATTGATGGTGGAAAAGAAAATTTAATAAATATAATCTGTGGGCTGATAAAAGTTTGCTGCATCTTGCCGGCTCACACGATTGTTGCAGTCTTCTAAATAAGCCCATAGTAAGAATTAAAAAAAATCCGAGAATGTTAAAACGTTTGCTGCATCGTGCCGGCTCACAACCGATGTTTCGTTGCAGCCTTCTTAAGGTCCCGAAGGGTTACAATGCATTCAATTGGTTCTGTTAAGTGTGAATTAATTAATAGATCTCTTTTTGTTAATTATAAATATGCTTTTGACTTTGACTCATTCTATTTTATGTTTTTTTAATAGCTATAGTATATACGAGAAACCTAAGGTCCGTGAGTCCCATTATATAAATCTTTGTGGAATGAGGTGTCAAAAGCCTGGTCACTTAGCCGCCAAGTTGGATGTGCCGAGGACGATAAGTCGCTACATGGGGGGGGTGGGGGGGGGTGGTGGTGGGTGGGGGGGTGGGGGGGGGGGGGGGGGGGGGGGTGGGGGGGGGGGGGGGGGGGGGGGTGGGGGGGGGGGGGGAGGGGGGTGGGGGGGGGGGGGGGGGGTGGGGGGTGCTGGGGGGTGGGGTTGGGGGGGGGGGGGGGGGGGGGGGGGGTTTAAAAATTTTAAAAAACAAAATAAGTGTTTAGTCATAATTTTGACTTTCCTGCTGGGTAGAATAAGAATAAATTTTGACCCGATCGAGCGTGTTGAGCTCTAGCTTGTTCCTTAACGTTTAGGCTAAGCGTTCGCAGAAATTCGCGAAGAACAAAAAATGATAGAGTTAAGTATGAGTTGGATGCTAAACAATGATTATTTGGAAATCTTAAGAGCTCATGTATTTAATTTGTGGCTTTTTCTCCCATAAGCTTCTAACCGGATTAATATACGTGCTATTTTTGGAAATTAAACTTAAATCAACAATTTTTATGTAGTGTATAGCAAAAATTTTAGTCTTAGTTTAAATTTATACTTGAATATGTGGGCTGATAAAAGTTTGCTGCATCTTGCCGACTCACAACCGATGTTGCAACCTTCTAAAGAAAGCCCATAGTAAGAATAAAAAAATCCGAGACTGATAAAAGTTTGCTGCATCTTGCCGGCTCACAACCGATGTTGCAGCCTTCTAAAAGGTCGAGGGTTACAATTGCATAAATGTTATGTTTAATATTAAGTTTGAATTAATAAATAGATTTCTTTTTGTTAAATTCAAATATGCTTTTGAACTTTGACTATTCTATTTTAAAGCTATGTATATACGGGAAACCTGAGAGTTTTTGAAACCTAAGGTCCGTGAGTCCCGATACTAGTCTCTGTGGGGTGTCAAAAGCCTGGTCACTTAGCCGCAAGGTTGGGATGTGCCGAGACGAAAGTCGCTACATGGGATGATCTCGCCTTCAAACTCATTATTCTCGGGTGGAACGTGAAGCATAGTATTTTGCAAAACGTTGATCCATGGTTGAAATTCAAAATAGCACATTCACCTAAGATATAATAATTGTCGGGAGTGAAAAGTTCACAAGTTGCAAATATGAGTAGTGTTAGCATCTTAACTGATATTTAACTGTGATTTCGTTTTAAGCTTGGTTTGGATAAGTGAAAAGTCGGGGACGATGAATTTATCCTTTTTGGGGCATTCTCGGATCGAAATGCATCTTGTTCTATAATCCCTAACGATTATGAAAATAACGAAAGTCAAAATTAGTTAGTTGCTAAAAAAATATATATATAGGAAAAATACAAAAATATTAGTGGTAATAAGTGTATATCTTTAAAAATGGTAAAAATGGGGCTTCTCTAAACTATTGATTCTTTAAATCCCCTCGATGAACACTTAGCTACTTTTCGAGGTAATTAGTCGAGGGGGATTGAGATTCTTAGTTTTCTAAGTGCTTACTTATAGCATTACGTGAGGACACGCAATAGTTTAGTATGGGGGATTTTGGTATGCGTTTAATTACACATACCTTTGACCACTAAAATCAGACTTAAATGACTAAAAACGTACCAAAATTACATTGTATTTGTATGTTTTACATTTGTATTATGCAGGTAATGGATATCCAAGAAAAGGACAAAAATAGAAGCCAAATCGACAAAACCGAGCACGAGAACGGAAAGAGCGTAAAAGAAAAGTCAAAGTCAAATCAAGTCAAAGTCAACCCCGGGAAGTGGATTTAGAAAGAGCATCGAAAACCAAACCCGAAAACCTAAACTGCCAAAAGTGGGCCCACCCGTACCAACCTAGTGGGCCCGGAAAAGCCCACTTATACACTTATAAACCTTAAACCTTTCAAAAAGCCCCAAAGTCCTTTTAAGCCATACCCAGCCCAAACACTAGCCCAAACCAACACCTGTTAACACCCCCTTATAACCCCGTTAACCACATCCCCTTTATTACACCCCTGTTAGTCCTTTAAGGACTAACGGTGCAAACAATTATAAACTCTAAGGAACAAGGTTGTACCTCCAAGGACCTTTAATGCATATACTTATATAAAATGGAGGGACCATTTGTGCCATTTACCCAAACTTCTCACCCTGCACCAAACAAATAGGTAACCCCTTTTCCCGCTCACTCCCTCATTGTTACTGTTCACCCTCCATCCCCAAAATTACACTTACCCCGAGGTTAAACCCACTTAAACCCCCTTCTAGAAGCTTAAATGATGCACAGGATGACATTTTTGGCGCCTGACACGTTGGCAATCCAATGCAATCATTAGGGAATGATTGTGTGGACACATCCAAGGGTTGTGATGGATTTAAAGAAGCACAAATTGATTTAAATGGCCAAGATTGAAGCTACTTTTCCTCTCACACAAGAAAACCAAGCCAAGGATCTAGGTCCTTCTATCCGGCTTATAAATAGAGGGCTTAACCCTTGTGGTTGGAGAGTTTTTTTTTGAGTAGTTGTCCTAAGCTTTTTCTATAAGTTGTCAAGCCTTGAAAAGCTATGAAGCAGCTTGTAGATCTTACCTAAAAGCTTCACTAAGCTTTTTGTCTCTTAAATCAAACCTTATTTTATAGTTTAATCTCTTTTATTTCCTGTTTTAATCATAAAAATCTAAAAAATACTAAAAAGATCCACCCCTTAAAACACCAAAGCTTTTTGGATGATAAGCTAACCTGGGAAGAGCTTATAGACCTCACTAGTTTTTTTTTGATAACCTAGAGCTTGTAGATTTGATTATTTACCCTGTTTTGAGCAAGGGTGTTTGTAAGTTTTCATTTTATGTTTTTAGTCTATTTACTATTCAACTGCTTATTATTGCTTTTTGCCTGCTTATTTATGCTTATTTGTGATGTTTAATGCTTATTATACTTGTCTTGTAGTTTAGAAGTCATTAGTCTAAGTTTTCTGTGCTTATTTGTTGCTTTATATTTGCTATTTGTGTTTGTTATGATGTTTAATGCTTATTATGCTTGTTTTATAGTTTAGAAATCATTTGTTTGAGTTTTCTTATAAACTGCCTTAAAATAGCTTATATCTAGCACACATCTGTTATTATAGCTTATCATGATCTGCTGATTACGTTGTTTTAAATATGCTTATAGTGCTTTTATTCTTGTTAGATATATGGTCTTAAGGGTTGTTCATAATAAATTTTTATTTGGTTAGCATAGTATAAAAAAAGGCATTTTAAGGTTATTAAGGGGTGTTTGGTTTAATGTTAAGGGGGTACCTGTTTGGGTCAAAGTGATTAAAAATTGCAATTTGGTACAAGATAAGTCAGTTTAGTTAGTTTAGCTTAAAGTAGTTTGTTTTCCTTTAAAATAAAAAAAATCAGTTTGTTAAAGTTTTAAAGTAGTAAAACTCATTTTTAAGGTTTTGGGGAGTTATGGTTTGAATCTGTTGGTTTAAGCTTATCTCATTTGCTTATTTGATTATGATCTTGCTTATTGTTGATTTGTGATGTTTTTTTAAGTTTGTGCAAGTGTTAAAAACCTGTTAGAATAATAGTCTTAAAGCCTGCATTGTTGTTTTGAGTTTTTGCCAAAACTGTCATAGATTGCTAAGTGTTCAAAAAGTTTGAGAAAATGCTTTTTCATTTGCTTATTGTTGCTTATCCTGAATTTCAAACTCCTTTTTGAGTGTTGATTATTGTTCTTTGAGGTCTAAAATTTAATTTGTTGTAGGATATAGGTTTTTCAAAGGATCTGTTTGTTTGCTTATTTTTAAGCTTAAAAGTGGTGATTTGTTAAGATTTCAAAAGTTAGCAAAAATTTGTCGAAGTGTTGAGTCAGTGTGAGATAGCCTTTTCATGAAGCTTTTAGGTGCTTAGTTGCATTACAAAATGCTTTTGTTGGTAGCTTATTGTAGCTTTTGGCCACTCTTTTAGTGGTATAAGCCACTACGCCATAAGGATCCTTTTGCTAGCTTACCCTTTAAGCTAAAAAAAGTCCCTCTTGGCCTTTTTGGTTACTAGTTTTTTGCCAATTGCTTTTTAGGGCTTTATTAAGCTTGTCTGCTCTTACTGCTTTATTTATTTAGGTGTAGTTTAAACTTATTAGTTAGGTTTAGTCCAATTTAGCTTATTTATCTTAGCTTAGGCTTATTTGAGCTTATTTGCAGTTTAGCTTTAAAAAAATTTAAGTGTTATAGCTTTTTAAGATTTCTGTCCTTTTTAGCTTAATTTAGCTTAATCTCTTTGCTTATTTTGTTTGTTTATGCTTATTAGGTATAGCTTTTTAGTTATTTTTTGCTTATTAGCCCTTCTTTTAGCTTAATAGTGTAAAAAAGCCTAAACAGTTAGCATTTTCATAGCTTAGTGAAGTTTAGGCTTATTCTGTCTTACTTAGCTTATTTTAGTGCTTATTTGTGTTTTATAAAAATGGTGTCTTTGTAAAAAGTGATTATTTTTAAGTTTTCTAAAAAGTTGTAAAAAAATAGAAAACAAAAACATTTGGGATTAGGGGAAGTCCCAGGTGCGCAAGACTCGAACCCGGGACCTCTACCCTTATCACCAAATGTTTTACACACACTCCCTCTCCAACTCGCCCTTGGGTCTTTTTCAGTTTAGGTTTGCACAATTAATGTTTTATATACGTTTTAGGCATTTTAGCTTATAAGTTGTTTTTGACTTATTTCACTGCTTATTTTAATAAGCTGTTTTCACAAGCTTATTTTTATTAGATCTCTCACGGTTCAAGCTACTTTTCATGATTTTTCTAGTTTTTTTATAAATAGTTTAGTATTTTTAAACATTTAATTTCATTAAAATCGTTTTTAATTCATAAAAAAATTATAAAAATGTAACGCCCCGACCCAAAAGGGTAGAAGTATTACAAATATGGTGTGCCATCAAAGGCATACATAATCATAACACAAGC
>BQNB010124879.1:0-19552 GCA_026074375.1 Tanacetum coccineum
TGAAATTTGAAAGATGGTCAAACGAATTTGGCTTTCATAAACAAAATATTACCAAGTAACTCTTAAGCAAAACTTCCCAAGTTTGATACAAAGTCATGGGTTTGTAGCAGTAGCTCATGTTGCCAAATTTTCAGAAAAAAGGCATGATTTTAGGCGACTTTTGCGCAGAGTTAATCTTTTTCATTTTTTGTTTTAGTTTTAGTATCACAAGCATGATCCAGGAAAGATGTAACAGTTTCCATGTCCAAGTGTATGGCACAAATTGTAATGTTTTGATACAAAGCATATTAATTCACAGTGAATGGTTTTCATGCTCATGTCATTTGGTAAAAAAAACTGTTTCTTCATGTGTAGTAGTTCAAGCCTTCAAGGTATGTATAGTATAATTAATACAGCTTCCTAAAGAAGTGAGATATGTGATGAATTTAAATCGATATCCATTTGCTAATACTTAGATTTTAACTTGATTTTAACGAGACACTCATAAGGTTAATAACCAAACTGTGTTATGATGAAAATCGGATTGTTTAAACTTTAACTAACATAAAGACATTGTCTAAAGGCTAGTTAATCACCTCTCGAATTCAACGCTCTCTTCCATATATGATGATAGATCTACCATGAAAGAGTCTCCTAGATCTTCAAATGCAGGTGTCCTCTGTAAAAAAGAAATACAAAATTGAATATTATACAAAGTTAAAGCAGAGTTAGTTATCTTAAGATAGATATAAAGCAAAAACATCATACAAGACGTGAGTAAGAAGCCTCAATTCCCAAGTCTTCGTTGCTGCAAAAGTAAAAATAAGTTTAGGATTCAAAAATATTGTTGCTGATGGTTTAATTTAGATAATTACCTCTTAAAGAGTCCCACAATCAATTGAAAAAGTTTCACAATCAAGTCACTGAATCTAGACATTTCTACACGACTTATGATTAGGGTTTTAGGGTTTATTTAATGTACTAATATCAAAAAGCTTAATAAGTTTTTATGTTTTTGCCACAAAACGTTTTCTTTTTTTCAATTTCCACTAAATTGATCTTTTCTTGTACAAACTTTTTAAAAAAAGTCATTAATTAATTAGTTTTATTGGGCTAAAACCGTCATTCCGTCAAAAAAATTTAAACTTTTATCAGAGGACAATTATTTCGGGACAATGGGTGTCATAATGACGTGGATCACACGCGTACTTGGGAGCAATCTTATATAAAGAGCGAGGCATAACCAAGCCTTAAGCTTTAGGAGCTATGAAAAAGCCATGACGTTTTTAAAAGCGACATAAAATATATGTATTTATACCATATTTCATATATATCGAGTTACAAAATTGTTTCTTTTCTCGCCCTCTTGCAAGTATAGCTTCGAACTCACACGGAAATATACATATTACTACTATAATCATTTGAGATGTCAAACACTGTTCATCTTAAAGCACTGTAGCTATAGTGCTAGCTACAGTGCGTGCGTGATGTTGGGCTCTCACTTTGACCCAGTTTTTTGGGCCTCAACTTTGGATCGACCCCTTTTTCTTCTTTTTTAAAAAAACTTATGGAAAAAAATTGTTATAAAAGTACCGATTTATTTAGATAAAAAAATACCCGCATAAACATTTCCGATACCTAATAACTTTAAACATGAGACCCAACACATAAGCCCATATAAAAAAAACAAACTATAAAACATGAGACCGAAAAATTAAATTCGGGAAAAAAATAATAAAATAAAATTTTAATGCTCTACAATAACGCGCGGGCCATAAACTCATATAAGGAAAAAAAACTATTAAACATGATACTGAAAAAATAAACCCGCACTATTAAACATGAGACCAAAAAAATAAACACGCACAAAATACAATAAGAAAAAAAGACCCGTAGTAACGCGCGATTGTCATTTAATATAAGAAAAAAAACAAACTATCAAAAATGAGATCGAAAAAATAGACCCGAACAAAATAATAAAAAAAAATTAATGTCTCGCAACAACGCGCGAAAAATTAACGCCCGCAGCAACGCGCGGGTAGTCTTGCTTGTTATAACTAATATTAAACGGTAGAAACTGTTCACATTAACGGTACGAACCAATTAACAAAATATGTATCTCACGATTAACGATGAAATAAAAAAGAAATTTACAAAAAACACTCAAGTTTGCTAAAAGTTACAAAAGAGACCTTCAACTTCTATTTATTTACTACTTTTTTATATAACAAACTTTATTTATCAAATATGTGAAGATATTATGTCTTCATTCGGAAATCAAAATGTATTGAAAGATCGCGATTTGCGAACAAAAACGAGCCAAATATTGTATGCTTCTGACATTCGAAAGTTTTATAAATATGTTGAAGTTTAATATTTATTTTTACATATTTACAAAGCACCAAGTTTGCTAAAAGTTACCAAACCGCCATTTTCAACCTTTTTCCTATTTATGACTTTTTGATATAATAAACTTTTATTCTATCCAAAATAGGAAGCGTATCTATCGATTCATTCGGAAAAATAAATGTCACTGAAAAAAGCACCGAATTGCGAACAAAACGAGCTCAATATTGCAATGCTTTTGACATGAGCATTATTTTCTTAAAAAATGTTAAAGTTTAACATATATTTTTAAAATATTTATGAAAATAGTCTTTGAGGTTATCGATTGGTTGCAATGTGAGTCCAAACGATTGACAAATAATAATTGACGTTATCGATCCATTGCAAAAATAGTCCCGCACGCGGGTTACGAACCTCGTTTGAGTTAAGGATAAGTAAGTTTGGATTAAAAAAATGTGTCAAGTCACTTATTCATTTACAAATGACGCGCACTCGTAAAAGAAATGCTATAACCTCTCACTCATCCTCTAACATATCATCTACCATATAATTGTCAATCATCTGCGATATCAACTTTATAAAAGGGACCACTTTCTTATCCGTCATTAGATGAACGACATGTGACGGCAAAGGCAGAGCCAAATGGTGGCTACATGTGGCGCATGCCACATATGAATTCAGGGTGCATTTGGTTGATGTGGTTGGGGATGGAATTTGGGGATGATGATATATATTAGATGTTTGGTTTGTATAAGTGGGATTCAAAGATTGGACTAAAAGAAATAAATTTGCTAAAAATTGTCATATCATATGCATTTTGTGTGCCATCTTTTAATCTCCATGAAATTTCTCTTTTCCTTTTTAAATAATAAACTTCAATCTTAAATCTTTTATCTATTTAATAACAAATTAAATTTAAATTTATCATACTTAAATAATAAACTTCATTACTTCGTATTATTTAGCAAATTTAGTTATTGTTTTAGAGCTTGCCTTCCTTTACCCCTGTGTTTTAATAACTTTGCTTTGTAGTTAAAAATCGTCTTATATATTTATCCCTACACTTTAATTGTTTTGAAAGTTCGAATTATAATTTGAAAAACTTGTGTTACTTTAGTCATGTAGGATTCGATCACCCTACAACCTGGTTACTAGTGCGGAATAAATCCGATCTTGAAGACGAACACACCCCAGCAGATTATGTATGACAGAAAAGAAAAGGATACACAAGAATATAACCCTCAATATTATATGTTTATTGAGTAAGAAAAAGAATAAAGTACAAAAACCCTCCCCCATTACCTCTTTATTGTAGAGATGAGGGGGAGAGAACAAACAGGTTGAAAGAAACTAATATGTATGTGTAAAACCCTTCCCCCCTTACCTCCTTTTATAGAGAAGTGGGGGGGGAGGATGAGCTTTGGCAGTAGAGAAATCCAATAACCTTAATATGGCTATAATTAGAGCTAAATTTACACTAAACCTCCTAACCTATTGACTAAAGTAAATACTATATCTAACAATTTCCACCTTAGTATCACTATTAGTCAATACCGATACGCAGCACCTTCGACTTGTGCTGGAACCTCAGACCGGGAACTGCCTTTTACCAAGGCACCAGTAGCAATTCCTGCTACTAAACTTAGCTCATATCCTGACTCTGCCAAAAGTCCCTTTAGCCATATTTCCTTTTTCCAAGCCCCAATAAGTGTCATATACGCCGCTTCAGTTGTTCACAAAACCATCATGTACAACATCATAGCTTCTCAGCTTCCTGCACATCCTTATATTATAAACCCGTACCTTGTGATTGATCTACCCATGGCGTAGTCAAAATCCACAAAAACATGTACGTATGTCTGTAATCTATGATCAAACTTATCAAACATGCCCACATCTGCAGATGCTTTGTCAAGTCTCGTGCAGACCATCTGATACTCCTGGCTTCCAACTGCATATATACATGACCACTTACCATTCTTTTCTACATCACAGTCCCCTGATAGACTACCTGTTGGGTTTATTGATTTGATGATTACAAAACTACATGTGCTTATATGAAGATAAATGAAACAAGAAGGACTTAATATGATATGTTGGACTTTGACTAAAACATTAATGATGATTGGAAGTTAGAAAATCAACATTATGATATGTTTGACTAAGGTTTTCTTGTAATCCCTAGCCTCTCTAGTATATAAAGAGAGGTAGGGTGAATAGTTTGATTATCCATCATAGTTAGATCTCTCCCAATGAGAGTCTAATAGTTAGTTTATGTAATAGTTAGTAGTTAGTTTATAGACGTGTTATAGTCGTCTATATGTATTAGTAGCCTTAAGGATCATAGGATCCATGTTACAGTTAGGTAACGTACTAATAATATTGAGGCATGAACGTTCGGTTAAAACCTTGTTTAATAACTTATTGTTCTTTAATTTTCGCTGCGTATATAAGTTATTTGTAAAACATATCCTAGATGGGCTAAACGATCTTATCAATTGGTATCAGAGCGGGTTGCTCTTGATATCTAGGATGTTACAAGGTTTCTATAATCGAATTTGTGAAGAAATTAAGAGATGTTCTGGTTCGTCTATTCTGAATGGATACATAGAACTCTCCCACTAAAAGTCTAAATAGATAGATAGATAGTATAGTCGACTGATGAGAGTCGAATAGTACACCATAATTAGTTGGTGTAGCCCCAAATTATAGTTAGGGTAATAGGGAAACGTTTAATAAAGAAAACCTTGTGATAACTTTGATTGTGTTCTTATAATTCCGCTATGCATATTAAATCATTGTTACTATTAAGGGTTTCTTAGTGTTGGTGATTGATGATGGATCTTGGATGGAACTATTATTCACAACAGTTTATTCTTATTGATTTTATGGCTCGTCTTGGAGATTTATTGAAGATGTGATTACAAAGACGGTTGATTATTACTCATTTGATGTTGTAGTTGAGTTTCATAGATGCGTGTTCTTATTATATCCTCTACTCAAGGATAACTTGTTCGTACTTATATGATGTTGACGAAGACTTGCAAAATCTAGGAATGTGTGATTTTTCTTATGATGCTCAATGCTCACATTTGTTATCACTTAAAGGAGTTACGTCATTGTGCTCAGTGTCCCATTTTATAAGATAAATGAGGATTTTGTCAAGAGGTTGCGGTCTACTTATACTTTTCCCTTTGGTATGAGTTCAACATCACGTGGATAGTGCAAGACATAAGATACAAGTTTGGGAGATTCTACTTCTTCATCAAATTCGTTATACTCTATTTTCTTCATCAGTGATCACTACATAGAGCCTAAAGAGTTCGAGACTCAAGAGATGGTAAACATATAGGTTTCAGGGGAAGCTTATTGTTTAAATGTTTAACCATCTACATGCACCACTTAAGGGGAAGTGTTTTGTTACTACTGCTAGTCATTTATTACTACTGCTAGTTTATATTTCTACTGCTCAGAGTCATTTTTCGTATTATGCTTCATGGCGGGTACTTTGAGTCATTAGAAGGATGGATTGGTAGTGTGGTACATGATTCATAGCTGTTATGATCCAAGTTGCATATCTACAGACGACCCCTATTGGATGATTACAAAAAGGGGAAGAAGATTACAGGTTTATTGATTTGCAGCTTATTTATGTGTGGTGACATGTTCAAAGAGATCATAAGTCAAGGAGAAGCATTGAAGATTGTTTCATTCATGGAGATAGTTTTGTAATATCAAATAGGGGAAGATTGTTGGGTTTATTGATTTGATGATTACAAAACTACATGTGCTTAAATGAAGAAGAATGACACAACAAGGGCTTAATATGATCACTTTGGTATTCTACATATGGAAGAATTAAATGCTGGAAGATTTGCTAAAGATAAGCATTGAAAAGTCAAATATTTAGTTTCCATATAATTAAATGTTTAGTTTCCTTATATAATTAAATGTCTTTTATGAGCATTTAATTAGTCTTTTATGAGCATTTAATTAGATGGTCAAAGCATTTAATTAGCTTCATTTGTAAGCCTTGTAACCTCTATTATATAAAGAGGGGCATAGACATAGGTTTAGGTGTGCCAAAAAGTGTGTGTGCACCAAAGGTGTAAAACGTGTTGTGTGTGTGGGTTTACACGTCCCACAAGAGATAGATGCTAGCATGGTGGTGTAGCCCCAAGATCATTAGTTTGATCCTGTTGATGTAACCGTCTTACCATTGATCAGGTAAGATTGGGGCTTGTAGTAGTCATTATAGTTAGAGATGATGATGAAAAACCTTGTATTAATAACAATGATTCAATGTTTGAATATTCCGCCTTTGTTATTAATTTATCCTAGATAAGGTCTAAACAACCTGAGCTTAAACGATTTTCAACATGTGGTATCAGAGCCAGTATTACCACTCTAATCCCTGATGATCTTCAAACCAAGTATATTTCTCATTGCTTTAACCAGCAAACCCTTGGTAATCCAGATCTCAGCCTTGCATCCGCAAGAAAAAACCATACCATTTATATAGAGAAATAGATGTATGAACATACATGGTGTAGACTCCTAGTAATAGCCATCATTGTCGTCACTGCATTTCTTGCAATCGTTGCTGAGCATATACACATCTGACCGAGCATCCATATCATGTTTCAATCCAGCCTTCCACTTGGAAATCACCTTGCAAGCAACTATATTATTGAAAGTCAATGACTTATGTGCATCAATCTTATCCACTGTAGCAACTGCAAAAGCAGCCTTATTATTGTCTTTTCTATATTAAATAGTTCTCATACTGAGTGTTGCTCCCTATCACGTGCTGGATGATAGTATATCAAATCCTGAGTTTGTACTTCCTGTGAACCAACTACATGATTGACATTCCCATGAGGTTCCACCTCAAATGTATGATCGTCCTGTGGTTCCACATCAAACTCTTCTACTTGCAACACCTGCATTGAACCCGTACCTACACCAGAACCAATGAAAGTTTTCTTATATTCCCCACTTTCATTGAAACCCGTATTCCTGTAAAGCACTACCTTTGAAGTAACGTCATATAACCTCCAAAGCTTTATTACACACTATACATTTATGGTATCCCAGGAATATGCACTTGACCTTAACCGGTCCAAGCATCCCTTGCTTAATACTAGCAAGCCAACCAAAAAACCCTAACATATCTATAGGCGTCTTAAATCCAATCGCCGATGATGGTGACCTTGTCACTAGATATGTAGACATGGTTGTATCCTCTGCCCAAAAAATCTTAGACAGACCAGACTGAATCAGAAAACAACGTACCTTAGCCAAGAGTGTCACGTTCCTCTTCTTAACAACCCATTCTGCTGTTATAACCCTGCAGCACCCAAATGTTTGGCGACCGTTGTATAGACCTCTAATTTTTAAAAATCAAGAACATTATCTGTCTTGATCTTCCACCCAGTCTGATATTCCTTTTCCTGCTCCTTTACCAAGGAGTCCGTGTTTGTCTTCTCTTCAGGTTGCTTGTCCTCTAACCATCTTTGAGCCACTGCAGTATCATCGTTACTAACCTGAAAAACCTCAGCTTCACGATCCCCTTGAGCTCCCTGCAGTTCCACCTTAAACCAAATACATTTTTCATCATGTACTCCATGGACTCCTGTTTCAACACCAGGACCAAGTTGTTTGAACTCAACTTGTTTTGAACCTCCATGATTTTTTACAATATTCCCATCGAGCTTTTCGATGTTTAACCTATTATTCATACTAGCCATTCTTTTAACCCTTTGCTAACCATTTAATCTTTTGTGAATTTACCTACACAAAACACGATCTAGCAAAGTAACCTATTTGTAAAAAATCCTTGCTTTATCGATATAACCCTAAGAATAAACCTTCATAGATATCGATCAAACCAAGAAAACCTTCAAAAAACAAAACCTCTTCTTAATCAAATATCGATTAAACCTTAAAAATAAGACCATCTAATCAAATCAACAACCCTTGATTCAAGAAAGTACCTGACGCTTTTTGAAGTAACCCTTGTCGTACTTTTATTTTTGCAAAACAATTTCTTGTAACCTAAGAAACCTTGCAACCTCGACAAGTTTTGGACTTATTCTCCGACCCTTTGTTTATTCTGATAACCTTGTGATATAAACCTCACAATACCGAATCAAACAAAATACACCCTTCAAAAAACAAAACCCTTTCTTACTCAAATATCGATCGAACCATGGGCATAAAACCGTCCAATAAATCGACAACCCTTGAATCAAGAAAGTAACTTACGCTTTTTGAAGTAACCCTTGTCGTACTTTTATTTTTGCAAAACAATTTCTTGTAACCTAAGAAACCTTGCAACCTCGACAAGTCTTGGACTTAGTCTCTGACCCTTAGTTTATTCTGATAACCTTGTGATATAAACCTCACAACACCGAATCAAACAAAGTACCTTGGGCGAAAATACCCTTAAGTCTTTTACACCTTGTCACGGAATCGAACAATCGAAGAACTCAAGAACCTTTACTTGTCGATACCCTACTGTTCCTTGACGTCAAAAAACCTCAACACCAAGAACTTTTGTTGTCGAGAACCTGGTAGCCAAAACAGAATAGAACCCTCCTGTTCCTCTAGAAAAACTGAACAACAAAGACCTCTTCTTGATCGATCCTAGTTAACCAGAGAACCCGCGAACCTGAGCTCTGATACCACTTGTAGGATTCGATCACCCTACAACCTAGTTACTAGTGCGGAATAAATCCGATCTTGAAGACGAACACACCCCATCAGATTATGTATGACAGAAAAGAGAAAGATGCATAAGAATATAACCCTCAATATTTATATATTTTTATTGCTTTTTAAAAGAAAAGTTGAAGTATACAAACTCTCCCCCTACCTCTTTATTGTAGAGATGAGGGGGAAGTAAACCAACTCTTAAAAGGAGTTGAACCCCTAAGCTCTACAAAAGAGAACGAAACAGCGAATCTTTATGAATGCCCTTATCTAAACCATCTTATGAGATGGTATATATAGAGTCTCCTTGGGCTAAACTTTCATAATTACCCCCTAGACTTAATATTTATAGACTAATATGGATACTAAATATAACAATAAACTTACGAGACGAGTTAAACAACAACAAATAAGTAAAACATTAAAACATTCCTAGTCGATAAACAACAATAAAAAAAAAAAGAAAAACATAGCATCTGGAATTACAATCAAAATCAATAACCATTAAAACTTAAAGCATACGAACTACGTCAAAATGCTAATGAAAAACTACTCCACCGCAAGTCATCCCATGTCATTATAAAAGCTCGTGTAAGTATAGCAGCTGACTCAAATGTGTGATTCTCGGGGATGCCTATCCATACTCTAGTGTCCCCTCTAGTAATCTTTATTTTTTACTCTAGTTTGTCTTTATACTTTTAGCCAGAACTAACAATTAAAAGCACTCTACTTCTCTATGACTCGATGCAGATCCCAAAACAGGATCCAGATTATAACTGGACGTGTAAAGGTTCTCGGATAAGAACTTGGAGGTTTTGAAGGTCTAGGCGAAGAACTTAAGAGCAACCTAACGATCATCCTTCCCACAGAAAATATTCGCATCCTCTATCTTGAGTTCCTGGCTGTTACACATTAAGAAAATTATAAGAAATGTCTTTTTGACAAACAAATTATTTATATATTGCACAGATAATTATTTTTTTTTGAAAATCCACCTTTGAACAATGACATGCATAGTATTGTCTACCATAAATGTAAGGCTTACATGATGTTCGCTACACTATATCTCATTTTTCACAATGAAACATAAAATAATGATCATATTGCTCCATCTGGTGGCGGGTAATCGAGGTGGTGGTGGTTGTAAGGATAAGAGAGTGTAATGTGTTGGTTTATCAAAATATGATTTAGATAATGATCATATTGTTAAGATTTAGATCCCTGTATATACTAATTTGCTTTATCAAAATATGATGTATGTTCATTTTAGATGTAGTTTAAAAGCATGTGATATTCAAAAAGGATATGAAGACATATTAACACAAGGATTACATATGTCTTTTTCCATTTAAAGATAACATCAACTGAAACAAACATTTAATTTTGGGACCTTAATAAGCTATCATATATATTACAGACGGAAATCATGTAAATAACTAACATGTCCAACCTCTCGGCCTTCATGACAAGGATGCAGACTTTCAAATTGTCATTTAGTTGGTGTCAGAAGTTAAAGTATTGTGTTACAACTAGAACTAAGAATGAGACAATGACAATGTCAAATCAATTTGGTTTCCAAGGTTTTTAATTTATCTTTTTCGAACTCGAGTTTGACGTTCCTGCAATCCATTTTGTTAAACTGACTATTGCATATTACAGAATCACATGCCAAAGACCCAGGGTATAAAATCAATATATTTATTTTTTAATAAATACTGATGTGTGTAATGAGTACAAGTTTGTTTGTGAAACATGATTAGCAAGAATATCTTACCTGTGAATTTTTTTTTTTAGTTTTCCATTGGTATTTCTAGTAGAAAGATGTGTATGTAACTATGGGATTTAACAAACAGGTAACCAGTTTAGGCTACGAGTATGCAGCGTAATGGATCTAATTTTAGCACCATCTGATTAAGATTAATAAAGAAAAGAATTATAACATTAAAGTAAATAATTTAATACCTCTTTGATCTTGATCTTGAACAAGTATTTAAACAGTTAAATTACTGCCCAATATTGCACACACAAATACGTCAACCGAGTACGAGTTAATTGCTAGTCTACCTTTACGAACCAAACACCACGTGTCTTGAATCAATTACCAAACGTACCTTGTGAGCTTCTTGTAATCAAAAACCAAAAAAACCCTAATTAGGCTTTTAACCAAAAACCGAATAACCGAATAACAAAATTTGGTTCAAACAAAAAACCAAAGAAACCGAAACCCTTGTGAGGTGATTTTTTGATCACCGAGTAGGATCCACCAAATGGACCCTACATGTAATCTTTGTGTTTGTTAATCAAAGAAGACAAGAAAACCAAAAACCCCTTGGGTTTAGTTGAATTCGGTTGAGGGAAAAGGAGAGAACCGAAAATCCCTTAGGGATTTTGGTCGAATGTTTTGAGGAGAGGGGAGAGCAAAAAGCCTAATTGATTTAGGGTTTTGTGTGTGTTGTGAATGAATTAAGAATGAGGTGTAGGGTGGGGTTTATATAGGCTCCCAACCCTAACCTTATTCTTGTACAACAAGAAAACAAAGTTTTCCTTTTCCCCCTCCTTTACACCATAACTGAACCAAACACCCCTCCTAGAACCTTCTGGGTTACGCTACACTAGGCCATCCCAGGGGTGTGGTTTTGTTTGTATCTATACCCCTCAGTTTTGTATATTAATTAATTCGTTATACTTTATTAAACAATTAATGGTAAATAATGACTATTTAAATATTATCGTGAAGTAAAACATACTCTATGTGGTTTAAAACGAGTGGCCCTTAATGGCTCACGTATTTTAAAATATATAACTTGCGGAACGACCAACCATTTCCAGCAGCAACCCACTTGGGGAGTCGGAGTAGCAGTATAACAACCTATATTTTTCTAGTATTTTCAATCAATGTAATAACTACTTACTATGTTAATACTACTTTTTTCAAGATAATTAAATTTCATTTCATTGCTATTCCATTATGTAACATATTTACGTTTCTAAGTAGACGAGTCTCACGACCCTACCTATGACAATCCTATCTTCATATATGTCAAGAAAAACAACATAACATGTCAAGGCCAATAATCTTAAAATATCATTTATTTACAAAGTACATACTCATATAATGCACTCATTTGCAACATTATAACAAGACCAGGGCTTTAAACCGTTAACGTATGCCTCTAAAACCCAAATATCAAGAAGGTTAACATCTAAAGTGAATGCACAAGCTACTAAAGCATATGTACAAGTAATATAACATCTCATTTAAAATATAAACTCCCTCCAAGTCAAAGTACAAGTCTTTAAAAGCTCAATATACAAGTCATTAAGCATGATCTCTAAAATAGCCCGTTTTACCTCCGTTTTCATTCTAATTTCTTCACCACCACTTGTGTATAAGCTTACTCCACTTATATACAATATTAAACAATAATTTAAGCTATTCATAACTTTTTCATACATCTTTTTGCACTCAAAACCCTAATTCAAAACCCTAAACCCAAAACTGAGCTAGTTTTCTAAACCATTACCCGTTTCTTAGAGTTTTATTCCATTTAAAACCTAAAATAATACTCACATAAGTGTAATAACTATAATTTACGAACATTATCAATCATGATACCATCAGCGTTTCATCTTTTTATACTTTAACTATATTCAAATCAAATCAAAGAAACCCTAATTGTCATAAATGGTACTTTGGACCCGGTTTACTCATATTCACGCCATTTTTAAACCCGAACCACCTATCAAATCTTGTTAATAACCCTTAGTACAAACCTTGTAATCATTAATCCCTGCTTATAACACAAATGTACACGAAATCCAAGCTCAAAAACTCAATCCGAGCCCTAACCCACTTTCTTTGAACACCGTGAACCCCTTTTCATGCAAAATAACCCAATTTTAAAAAAAAAGCTTACCTTTGCAAACAAACACCTCCATGACACACCACCTTCAACTATAACCTACTTACAAGCACCTCTATATTATATCTTAGCCACCAAGATTGGCACATGGCCTTTCTTTTCCTTTCCTAAAGCCGTGGCACACAAACACCCTTCCAACACATCAAAGCTAGTTTCTAGCTTATGCCTCCCTCCATCATATAGCCCCTCCTCATCACCCTATAGACCTCATACATATCCTCTCCTGGTCACAAAGCTTAGCTTAGCCTCCAAGTTCCTTTCAAGTATAAATAGAGCCATAAACCTTTCATTTTAAAGCATCCCCCACTTCCTCCTCTATAACCCATCATAGCAAAAAATAATTTGCTCTAAGAAGATCCTAAGGGATCCTAAAAAGTCTCAAGAACAGAAGTGAAGCAAAAGAAACCAAGAAAAGAATCCCGAGAGTCGTTAAGTCTAAGCGTACGAAGCAAAAAGTCTCGCTTTTGACCCACATTTTCAGCTATAAGCTCAAACCAGGTTCTGGATGTTCCTACTTCGCTCCATAACTCTTATATTGTACATTTATGATCCTAAATAAACCTTGTACAGTTTCATAACACTATCATGCTCATTTTCCATTTTGATCCAAAACCGTACACCCGAAACCCTAATTTTATGTTTTTCTTAAAACTAAATGTTATAATGGTTAAATTTGTTATATCCAATACCAACATGCTTATTAATATAATATAAACCCTGTTATTGATTATTAAAGGAATTATTCTTAAAAAACCGGCGCGTTTTATTTTTTGAAACTCTAATTTGGACCCTTTTGCTTTCTACTTGAACGAATCATTATATGAACTTTCGAAGCGTTAACTCCTTCATATTTTAGCTTATATTAATAAGCTATAACCTGCAAATATCATTTAGAAACTTAAAATAAGCTTGACAATGGCAATTTTGGACTTTTTTGCAAATGTAATCCATGCAAGGTGTACATAACATAACTTTCAAAAGAATTAATAACTAGAAGGGCTAAAAATGTCATTTTATCAAAGTTATAACTCTAGGGGTCTATTATGTCACTTTCCAAAGTGCAAGGTTTACTTTGTATATCTTTTAAACTTGAAGGACCAAACTCGTAAAAGTACAAATTCCAAGGATATATTTTGCCATTTTTCATTCTCAAGGGTCTAAAATGTAATATTTTGAAAAAGTATAAAAATGTATTCAAAACCTTACAAAACATAACTTTAATTAACGCATGTACTTGCTAACATTTCCAGATATTGATCAAAACACTTAAAACCGATTATATCGTATCACAATACTAGGGAGCTTCATATTAAGGGGTTTCATCTTGGTATTACGTTCTGACTGAGTTGTTGGGTTTACGATTTAAAGTGCCCTAGCTTCTCAAACGTTTACTGAATGACTTCTGAATTATGATGGCCCGAACGGTGATACAATAACTCCATCATAAATCAATCAAACTAATACTTGACATATTATCCTATTTTGTGTTTTACGAAGCCGTTACTTTCATCTTCATAACCTTGGGCTATCAAATTTCCATATAACTGCTAAGTGAAGTCTTCATAACCTCACCTTTTACTTATTAACAAGATTTAATAAACCCGCGAGTGGGATACATGCTTGTTACAAACTCATTTACTTACTCTTTATCTTATAACAATGTAGATTACTTTTCAAAGACTATAAAGAATTCATAACCCCACATTTCCAATCTTTTGAATACTTTATAAACCTGTGAAACCTGATATATAACCATGAATGCAAGTGTTTGTTTCCAACTGTATGCTAACCCAGATATATTATTGCCTAAGAAGCTTCCAGTGCCATATTCCATAACATGAATCATTAATTACTATGCATTGTCGAGAGCGTGAATATTGTGAACAGATCTATTTGGGGGTGACGGCTCCCATATGTATACCCATTCATGTGGTATCCAAACCACTGATATTTGTCCTAATAGTTAACCTTGTCAAGTTACTTTTCACGGGGACAACGTCCGAAACCAATGTCACTATGGTGATTTCCCTATTAACGTATTGATGTCATGAGCTTAGGTGCAATAATAATGTTACCCTGATTTTTCATGATAATTGTATTCGTTGCAATATATTCCATTATAGATACTTGCATTCAACCATAATAATATTTAAGTTTTCCATAAAATAATTTTCTGCCATAATAATACAGGATCAGCAATGAATAATTATCCCCTGCATGCCAATATTTCCATTATGATAACTTGGTTTCAACTATTACATTTCAAACTTAATGAATTTTCACTAACCTTTATGTGACCCTTTTATCATTTTATCTCAGTAAATGAGCAACTTATGGCATGGAGTGGCTTACTCGAAGATGGCTAAAAACTTGTTATCATCACCATTTATGTAACTAAATTTTAGGGACCTACTATTGTAAAACTCTAATTTTAAATGAATGATAAGTACTTTTAACAACGTCTCTGTTTAATTCTGTTTCCTATTATTATGATTGGTTGTATCCATGAAGTAAAACCCCATATTACTCTGCTGCTATATGTAAACATGGGGTGTTACAGATTGGTAACAGCGCATGGTAATATGAGAACAAGGTCAAAACCTTAACTATAACCACATTTCTTTTTCAGCCATCAAAGTCCTACATGCTACTGCATTCGGATCAGTATGTAAAGATACGTTAACTGATTATACTCATATTATACCATAATTAACTTATGTATTTGAGCGACTAGGTTGTTAACAGAATGATGTCTTCTCCCAACCACTCTACTTCCGATATTAATAATGCTATCCACCACCCCAGAGTTAATATTGCTTTACCAGCTGTTTTACCACCACTCCAGTATAATCACATCCATCAATGTTGATACTCAAGAATCCTTTCCTTCTGAGAAGATAGTTTTTTTTATTTTTCATCACCTAAAGACACTAAAATACCTATATCTCCATCTTCATCAGTAGAATCTTCATTACCAGTTAGGTCAACTACACCACCACCAGACTATTTCTTTGATAAGTCTATCTTCGTGGAATTAGATAATTCATTATGGATTATACGGTGACCACTGGGAAGTAAACCAGTCCCTGAGAAATCTAACGTTCATCACTAGAAATAATCATGGAAGATATCAAGGTTCGCCTCAAGAGTCTTCTGAAAAAGATCCAAGAACTCAAGGAAAAACCACCAGATTATATCTTTCTAGAATCCAACCACTAGATGTATGAATAAAGACACTTGTTAAATTTACTATGTAAATTATATAGACAAGTTAATTATACAATGGTGATTCCGTTATACCTCGTTATTATTAAGATACGATTTGTGTATGTCCCGAGATTGTCCTATCCAATATCCAATCGTATGATATCTTTTATTCAATTACCATTCGATTTTTTTCTCAACTTTATATCTAAGACTCCCTATTGAATCACAGCATTTCCATTATTTCCCGTATCTATCTTATTCAAGTCTTGAATTCTAAAACTTCCCATTATATTTTGCAATATCAAAGAATGATCACAAGTCTTTTTATGATTTTCATACCTTCACTTGTAGATTCTTATTCTGCGTTGTCTTGCATATAGATGCCTCCCAAGAGAACATCAACATCTGCAGTACCAGCTATGACTCAGGCTGCCATCCGGCAACTGAATACTAGATGGTGTTTATTGCTGCCCTTGGAATCATATGCTGCAGCCATGGCAAATGCCGACAATCCCAATAGAAACACTGGACCAAGAGAAATTCCTGTAGCAAAAAGAGGAAACTACAAAGAATTCATAAACTGTCAACCTTTCTACTTCAATGGCATGGAAGGAGCTGTTGACCTCATCCGCTGGTTTGAACATACTGAATCAGTATTTTCTCGTAGCAAGTGTGCCGAGGAAGACAGAGTGACATTATGTACTGTACTCTAACCAATGATACTTTTATCCAGGTGGAATGCATACGCCAACCTATTAGAATAGAAAATACAACCGGATCACCTCGACGAGTAAAAAGGCTCTTGACAAACAAGTATTGTCCTCGAACTGAGATCAAGAAAATAGAAGATGAATTTTATGGTCTGATTGTGAAAGAAAATGATCTCAAGACCTACATTACAAGATTCCAAGAATTAGCCCGGTTTTATGCCCAAACATGGAACCAAACACCGAGAAACGTATGGAAGCTTTCATCAAGGTACTACCGCAAAGCATGAAAGGAAACTAAACTTGCACTCAAAACCTTAAAACACAGTAGAAGCCACCAACGATAGCTCACAGACTAATGGACCAAATAATAAAGCGTGATTCTGTGCAAGAAACCAATGATCACAAACGAAAGTTTGAAGATAAAGGACACCCCCAACAACAACAACTATCACCAATAATTTTGACAAAGACCACTACCCCAACGATCGGCAACAACAATAACCACTCCAACATCACATCAACAGAAATAACTACCACGAATAACCGTAACAATAACAACCGCAACAATGATCACCATCAGCAGCAAAATGGAAAGCAGGAAACCTTCAAGACTAATGGAAACCGTAGATATAATGGACCTCGTCCCCTCTATAGGAAGTGTACACTGCATCACACAGGACCATGCACTGTCAGATGTCAAAATTGTAACAAAGTAGGCCCACAAGATAGAAACTGTATGAGCCAAAGAAACTTCTGTTTCCAAATTTCATCTATCTCTCAGTCCAAATCTCGGGATGAATTTTTTTGTAAGGTTAGGGGGGACTAAACAACCTAAAATTTTCATTATTTCATCAATGTAATATCTATCACTAAGTTAAGTACTAACTTATTCACGATAATAAAATTTCATTTCATTCTATTCCCTTATGTAAACATAGATTATGTTTCCAAAGTAGGAATTTTTAATCCCTATCTTCATATATGTCAAGCAAAACATCATAACATGTACAAGTAAAAATCTAATATCATTTTTACAAAGTACATTACTCATATAATGTACCATTTGCAACGTTATATCAAGACGGGCTCTAAACCGTTATCGTATATCTCTAAACCCTAATTTCATAAAAAGTTAACATCTAAAGTGAATGCACAAGCTACTAAAGCATATGTACAAGTAATATAACATCTCATTTGAAATATAAAATCTCTTCAAGTCAAGGTACAAGTCTTTAAAAGCTCAATATATAAGTCATTAAGCATGATCTCCAAAATAGCCGTTTTACCTCCGTTTTCATTCTAATTTCTTCACCATCACTTGTGTACAAGCTACTACACTCAATATACAATGTGTAAACCCTAATTATTCTATTCATAAGCTTTCATACATCTTTTTACACTCAAAACCCTAATTCAAAACCCTAAACCCTAAAACCGAGCTAGTTTCTAAACCATGACCCGTTTCTTGATTTTTATCCATTGTAAACCCAAACCAACACTCAAATAAGTTGTAATAACTTAATTTACAACATTCTCAATCATATTCCATCATCATTTCATCATTTTACTTCAATTATACAAGAGATAAACCTAGAAAACCCTAATTATGCCCTAATTGGAACTTTTGACCCGTTTACTCATTTTCTACCCATTTTAACCCAAACCACCTATCAAATTTTGATTATAATCCTTAATATAAGTCTTAGGATCAGTAACCTATCATTCTTAATCAAATGTATACGAAATTCAAGCTTGAAAACCCTAATTGAGCCCTAATGTACCCGAAATCAAAAACCTTTGCAAAGTGACCCATTTTGAAAGTTTTTCTTGCAACCAAGCACCTCAATGACAAGCTCCTTACCTCCCTAGCTGCTTACAAGCACCTCTCATCAAATATCTTCATCATTTATAGTATAAAATTGATCACATGGTTCCTTGTTCTTCCATTTCTAGCCGCGGCATGCAAAGGGATAAACAACTCATCCAAGCTAGTTTCTAGCTTAACCAACACATCTACTAGACCCTCCTCATCACCCTCTAGACCTCTTACATGTCCTAACCAGATCACAAGGTATGCCTTGGCCTCTAAGGGCCATTCGACTATAAATAGGTGGTCATTTTTCTTCATCCCCCACTTCCTCCTCTATAACCCTTACATAGAAGCAATCCTTTGCTCTAATAGATCCTAAGAGGTCTTAAGAAGGCTCAAGTTCAGAAAGGAAGCAAAAGAAACCAAGAAACGAAGCCCCGGAGTCGTTATTCTAGGCGTACGAAGCTAAAAGTCCCGATTCCGACCCGTTTCTAAGCTATAAGCTCAAGACCAGGTTCTCTAAGCTTATATTCTGTATTCATACCTTTATAATGTTCATATGATCATGCTAAAATCATAATATAAAGCTTTGAACTCAAAAACCTATGTGTTATACCTTTTTGATCCAAAACCGTACACCCGAAACCCTAATTTCATGTTTTTACTTAATCTATAAGCTAAGTGTGACATTTCGCGTTTTCAAGGTCAATATTAAAACTCGACTTATTTTCTATTCTTACTTTTAGTAAAATTTTGAGTTTTACTTTATGTCGAATTAGTAAAAATCGCCGTTTTATATAATTCGCGAGCCGTGCTTATGATCGTTATCCGTCTAAATATTCTAAGAAGTTAAAAATTTTATA
>BQNB010124880.1:0-19865 GCA_026074375.1 Tanacetum coccineum
ATGTTCTACAGTTAAGTTACAAAATGATTTTGAACAAAAAACATGTTTTGGGGTCACTGGTGGCGGTCCCATAAATGTTCGAGCGGCCCCCAAATATATCTGGGGGCCGTCTGTCTGTTTCGTTAGTTTTTGACAAACTTCGAAAAATCATATAAAATCAACCGTAAGTCCGTAGAAGTCGCGCCACCCGCCATTCCGAAGATAATCGAGTCTAGCTTCATTTAAAAATACTTCCAAGTCTTTATTCTAAACTTAAGTGAGTCAGAAATGCAAAATACTATATAGTGGTCAAAACTATATGTTTCGGTTTGACGCAAAACTTGTAGTTTACCTTTTCTTTCAAGTCGAGCATTACTAGTCAACTTATCCTTGAAAACATTAATATTGATTAATTTTTAAAATGGTGAGGAAACTATTTTTGTTTTCAAATAAAATCAAACTATGTATACATCGTTATATCTAATACACAAAACGACGACGAATATCCTTATGTGTATGCTAGATGATTATGTGTGTTTAACTTTTGCTTCAACTCTGTTAACAAATATTAATAAGTAATCATTACTATTTGTAATTGAGCTAATTATATGTTACTAGTTTGTGCATTGCATATAGGCATAGATCACTATATTTACAAGTGTTACATAAACATCTTGTAGATTATTTTGAGTGTAGTAACCCATTTAGAAACGAGAGTTAAATAGTTTGTCAAGTGTGTGGAAAAATAATGTCCTAAGATAATATGTTAAAATCCGTCACTAAAATATTTCCAACACATTAACTCTCTTTCAATAAGTGATCGTAAGAGGATTTAAAATATGAAGATGATTATTATTCAAACGATAATCAATCTCACTATTCAATCCAATTACAAATTTGGAATATAAACATGAAATCGAGATTAGGATTTATATAGATCACGGAAATATCAATCAAATGACCATAGATATTTTTCCGTGTCTACATGTTTAACCATCCTCGGTTATTACATGAAATCACGAAGTCGATTGCAAGACAACAAGATTAGTCATCAAATTGCAATTCACACTTGCAATGAAGATGTTTCATTGAGTCTAAAGTGTTCAAATGTTGTGTTATTAGCTATGGTCAAATTATACATGCTAAACTTAACACACTCTAAGTAGGATTGACGACTTATGAATTTCCATCGGGAAACTCATAAGTACTCCAACTTGATAAGCAAGTCTTGGATGTCATTTCCGAAAACTCAAACCAAGAACCCTTATAACTTATATAAGCTTCTCCTAATAACAAAATTTCAACACCATCTCCCAAATAATAAAAAAAACGATCCTTGCCTAACTTTGGCACTTCCACGGATCGATGGATCCTTCGTACTAAATTCATCTTCGGTTTAGGTAGATCCACCCTATGGTATTAGATTTAAACATCTTCCTCTTGTAAATCTCTTGCTTAAAAGTCTAACATAGATGTAACTAAACTTTAGTTAATCATCATTATTTCTACAAAGAAACAAACATAAGATCTATTAAGGTAAATAACCATAATTGGATTTCTTTCATAAAAGACATGCAAAGGTGCATTCTTTGAACACTCTTAATATAGAGCATTACACATTGTCATTTTTAAGCATACTCCTAGGTCCTAGATGACTCATTCTCTCTTATAGCTACAACAACTTGCTTGCTCTCTCATTCAACCCTAGAATTCCACACATATTGATTAGAATTATGTGAACCGAAATTAAAGTACATTAGTTGAGTCATAGTAGGCCTTGTATGAAAAGACAATACAAATTTTATCTTTGCTACACTTCATTAGGCAAATATAGGATTTCTATTTTGTCTAACATGAGAATGACTGCTGGAAAATCTATTGCACTAGAAATTCAATTTGACCTAACATTTGAATTGCTTCTAAGAGTAAAGTTGGGTTCGTGGTATAATCCGTAAAAATGGTCGTGTGTAGTCTGAATTGAGTACCACTAGTAATAGTCTCATATTCATTCTCTACTTTGATTAAATGGCTCTTCTTAAATATGCCTAATGATAGTCTACATCGATAGACTTTGTATCTCATTAGGAGTGCATACTAAGCAAGTAGAAATTAGATTTCTCCTTAATCAATCTAGACAACATGCACCTCACATATGTGCTTTGAAGCATCAAGATAATAACTTGCTCCCGTCTGATGCAATTATATGACTTCATGATTATTTTGATGCTCAACGATTAATTGCATGTCTATTAAATGCATGTCTATTATAAAGGCGTTTGTCTTTTTCTAGTAATTTAGATAAAATATCTCTTAGTTTATCTAAATGACACATGCTCCTAAATGCTAAATGCTAACATGTTTTACATGATGCTTACATTTAAAATTATCATGTTTTGTTTGCGTCATCTTACATGACTTACATGTTAATTTTCACCTACATTATGTTAGGTTGATGTATGACAAATAAGGTTTAGATGTCATACAGTCTTACACATTAATCTTGTTGATTATTGTGTTGATGCATGCTTAGATAAACTTGCATGCTTATATCTATATGTCTTATACATCTATGTATATATTTTCTCACACTAGAATATCTTTCTTCGCGTCCGAGTCACTAATCTAAATTTTCAAAAGAGTCGCAAAATGGTCTTAAATCTCTTAGAGTCTTCACTCACACACTCCTTTGATCATCGTCTCGCTTTCTTCCAAATCATCTACTCTTTCGTCAAGTAAAGCTTAGATACAAATCTCATGCTCCTCCAAGTAGGTTTGACAACTTAAATATTTCATCCGAAATATTCAAGTATTTTTAACTTGCAATTGCAAACGTTAAAGGTCATATTCAAAAATCCCTATTCAAGCCTTTTAACAACATAAGTTAAAACGCTCTCCTTTTCTCTTCGACGAAACATTCTTTCTCTCCGATGAATTTTTTTTTTTTTGACGAATACATTATCTCTCTTCAATGAAAACACTCTTTGTCTTTCGATCACACATCTTCCTTCTCACTAAACTACGCCTCTTCAACCATAGAGATGGCTAATCTCTTTCCTCCACTATTTCCGCTACCACCTTTAAGATAACCGTATACCTCGTCGCGCGATTGTTCTATGAACATTCGCAATGCTCAGGAAGAGCTACATAACTTTTTGAGTATAGTTTATCGTACGCTAACAACCATCCGTCTTGACATTGTCAAGCTCATCGTCTCTATCTTCGTTTGTTTTCTTCTTTATTATTATTATTATTATTATTATTATTATTATTATTATTATTATTATTATTATTATTATTATTATTTTCGCTTACGAAACACACCGATGATACGTCACCATTTCCTTTGGGACAATGTCCAAAAGGAAACATCTCCATCGAAAAGGTTGCATCTGAAGATAACATCGCCGACATTCTTTCTTTACCCCTCAACCGCGAATCACTAAATTATATTCGTCTAGAATTAGGAATGATGAAACACATTCTGTAAATTGGTCTCTTCTTTTCTTCTAAGTCTCGATTCTAGTCTATGTTCCATTCCGTGTGGTAACAACCTAATTACTTCATTCGAAGTATTTTAAGGATTTTTAATTAGCGAAATGCAAATTAAAATGTCACTCCGTTCGAAAAATTTCTTCAACAACATCTCAACTGGTGGCGGTCCCCATAAATCAGGCGGCCCCCATATATATATGGGATCGCCGGTAGCAGCTTGTAATACCATTCATTTTTTTCCCTTAACCTAACACCTCCTCTCTTCTGATATGAGTTGACGTCTACTCCACGCCTAAACCTACACCCAATATCTCTCTATAGATCAATGGGTCATCCTCAAATCCCAACACTCATAAGCATCATTGCTTATGTGTTCAAGAGTCAAGTGAATTTCATAATGAAATGCGTCTATTTCATAATGAAAAATGTGTCATATTCTCCAACCACATTCCTACAATCAATATAACTATATCTATTTACACAATAAATCCCTCACATACAACTTTGCTCCTCAACATTGTAACGTACTTTTCTCACCTCAAATGGTCTTTTCACTCTGAGCGGATTCTCTCTTTCTTAATAGTCGTCTCACTTCTAATAGTCTTTTTACTTCTGACGTTTCTTCTCACTTCTAAACGTTCCTTTTCACTTGTAATAAGTCTTATCTTCTTTAACGTTTCCTCTTACATCTAAATATTTCTTCTCTTTTAATAGTCTTGTTACTATTAAAATTCCTCATATATCTCTCTTAACATAATTATTTCATCCAAAATATTTAGTACATTTGCTAAATGCAAATGTTATATTTGCCTAACCTTTTCTATTTTCTAGATATGCAAGAACAAAAGAAGATATTCAATCTTCAAGTGTTATTGAGTGACCACATTGTTGAGTTTCTCATTATTCTTCCACCATGAAAGAACTACCACCTCATTTGACATACCCACCTTTGTTCCTCAACATTGTCAACCAACAAAACACCAAACAAACCTTTGAATTCCTAATCATCCACCTTTGTTTCGATAGAATCACATGAACATCAATTGTTAGTGCAAATGATATATCAATCTTTTCTATCAACCTCTCGTCAACACGTTCTTTCTTTAGTATCGCTCATCCTTTCTCACTTCTCGGCTCTATGGAATCATTTTCATTTCACATTCCAGGCACATCGTCTCATCCTCACACACACACACACACACACACACACACACACACATATATATATATATATATATATATATATATATATACTAGTTGCAAAGCCCGCCCGATGGGCGGGCTTGCCTTGTGAGTACCCAAGGAATAAATAAGTAACGGTTAATCAATTAGGAAAACCGTAAAATATTTATAGACTGAATAAAGAACAAAAACAAAAGAATCTGATATGAGGAAATAAAACTTAATAAAGTATCCATCATTACAAAGTATACAAAAAGGAGTACATGATATGTAATGTGAAAACTAACACGAATGTATATTTCTTTTTGGAAGGATCGTAACTGAGAATGTATTGTATGATTGTTGGAGAGGAAAGGAGTACATGATATGCAATTGAAAACTAACACGAATGTATGTTCCTTGGTTTTGCAATGGTTGGTTGACATGGAACTGTCACTCTAACTCGAACCACAATGACCATATTTGTATAATTTACTAATGTCATATCTTAGAGATGGGTCTACTTCGGGTTATATTTTACCTTTTAACACGCCTAAATGGTAAAACAAAAGTGGTTCAAAATTTGACCAAAGTGTATACTTGATACATAAAAGCTTAAAATTTAAATTAAGAAAGCATAGGAAGTCCCCAGCTTGCATGTCTTATATTTTGAGTTTACTTTAACACAAAGCATCATAAAACACCTAGCATGTAGAGATGATCTTTTGACAAACTTGAATAGAGAAAGCATAATCTTCGGCACATCAATACCCTGTAAATGCATGTTAGAGAATAAAATAAGTAAGAATTTCAATTCACAAAAAGAGTATAACAGACTTTTTCGTAATAAAAACATTATATTACTATTAAATCCATAGAAAAAGTAAACTAAATAAATGTCTCAAAGTTAGAGACAAAAGTTTACTCATTCACAATCCTTACTATATATTAACCTACTGACCCATCAATACACTTGAATAGGCTATCTGAACCACATAACAATCAACCACCAATTCAAATAATGCATTAATATAATACTACGTCAAGGAAGCCATGAACAAACAAAAACACCCTAGCAGTCTTAGAGATAAGCAAAACGATGATCAAGTCTAAACATCAGGTCCTTATACACTCACAACACACACACACACACACACACACACACACACACCAATATATATATATATATATATATATATATATATATATATATATATATATATATATATATATCCAAAATGTCTGTTAATGCATTCAACAAATAATTTCATTTTTTTGGTGATAACACATTCAATGAATAATTTCATATATTTCATGGGTCACAAAATATTGTATATCACATTCATTACCTTATAAAATTAACAATGAGATCATGGAGCTTGCTTCTAAGTCAGTTGCTAAAAAAATTACCTTATAAATACAGATAGATGTGACAATTTACAAATTGACGTATTCTCATTTTTTATTTTTTCATTCTAAATACATCTGTGACACATTCAATGAATAATTTCATATGTTTCATGGGTCAAAAAATATTGTATATCGCATTCATTACCTTATAAAATTAACAATGAGATCATGGAGCTTGCTTCTAAGTCACTTGCTAAAACAATTACCTTATAAATATAGATAGATGTAACAATTTACAAATTGACGTATTCTTATTTTTTATTTTTATATTCTAAATACATTTGTGACACCCTAACTGTGAAGGCGTATTGCAATATATGATCATTAGCAGCCAATCATTAAAGATATATGTATACAAGCCAAGTAACAAATAACCAATTTACACAAAGAATGCCTTAATGTTTTTTAGTCGAAATATGCATATTTCATATATCACAAGTTTGAGCTAAATTCACACTTGAGAACTTACCTAGTTGAAATTTGACATAGCTTTCTCATAATCACACCACACATGTACGTCATTCATCGGTGATAAAGTGCTTTGGCATGAACAGTATTGCATTTAATTTCTGCACAATGGAGAAACAATATTGATATCAATGACAACTGATGTCCTCATATACAACCTGAATCTATAATCACCTTACAAACACTTTTGTACAAAAACCCTGCTTAAAACTTTCTCTGATTATCTAAAAGGGTCGAATTGTAACATGGTCGGTTTGAATTGAAAACCTAATTGTTCACTTGAAAAAAAAACTAATTGCACACTATTGGAAAGGGATAGTATGAAACATGGGATCTTTGAATCAAAAAATAAGTGGCAAAATGTTTTCATTGATAACGAAATAAGTTTGTACCTTTTTTACTTCATTATCAATGCTTAAGTACACAACAGGCTCAAATATTCCCATAAAACATTCTGATGTAATAGTGCTCATGATTATTAAGGTAAAAGTATGTAGCTCCTATCCATGATCATAAAAAGAAATCTATGATCTAAAGCAAGATGCCCACACACTTATCTCAATCGCAAAGGCAACTTTTGAACCACTAACTTATAAATTGGTCGTTTGAGTTATGTCTAGTGGGTCAATTGGGTAAAATTAGCTAATTTTAGGTCAATTTGTGTATTAAAGAACTTCATTATTATTGTGAGCTTGTGATGACGTATTTTTAATGATATGTGAATAAGGCATTACAAATTGGATATAAATTTCTGGGCCTCACTATCTGATTACTATTCTGATAACTATACAGAAAGTAATACTATAACTAATCACATAAAAAAATCATGACATGAATCTTTGACCTGCAGATGAGAATAGAGCAAATACACACGTATAAACTGCAAACAATACACAGGCACAAGTTTGTAGCATGCATGCAAGTGTGTATATCTGAGCGAGAGATAAGAGAGAGACTGACCTCAATGGCATCACGCTGAAGAGCGAGCATGCTTGCTTCCACGCAAACATCTTTTAGTTGTGCCCCATTGAAGTCATCTGTAAAGCAAGCCAGCTCTTTAAAGTTGACATCTCGGTAAACATTCATCTTTCGGGAGTGGATCTGAACTCCAAAAACATTTGACAAGATGGATTAGGCTAAAGCTAAATACCCTATACAAAAACCAAAAAAAGATCTTTTTGTGGACACACCTGCATGATTCGGGCCCTTTCTTCTTCAGTGGAATGAGGAAACTCAATTTTATAATCTAACCGTCCAGGACGCATAAGCGCTGGGTTAAGAAATCTGCCCGATTAGTTGCTGCTATCACCTGCAGTTTACATATGAAAAATGTACATTCGAGGGGTTCACCAATCACTGTAGAATAACTTTACAAATCCTCTAACAACCTTATGTGATAAAAATTATATATACGCAGAGAAAGTGTCGTTGCCTTATCAGAGAATTTGAAATTTGAAAACTGTATGAGGTCATTGAAAACCTATTGTGGTAAATTGTAACCGAAAATTTGGTGTGTTGGTGCTTTCAAAGGAACATTATAGCACAATTATCACATTGTTAGTGGATGGTGGTGGTGGCTCTTGGTGGTTGTTTTTGGGCTCCTGGATGGAACTGGAACTATGAGACACACGGATCCTAGTGGCTGAGAGGCTACCTTCTAAATAAAGTCGTTCAACTTGAAGAAAATGCATGTTGAAATAATTGGTTCGTTACAGTTGTGGCATAAGAGGGTTATGTCCTCTACACGTAGATGTTGTTTTCTCATGCGATAGCAAAATATCACTTAGTTAATTACCAATAGAGCAATGGCCAATTTTTCTAAATGATATAATGTTTGACTTTACATACAGGAAAGTGTTCGACTAATAATCTTTTATCAATATATCAACTAATAATATGTACTTATAATAATCTATTTGCATACATATACTTACATAGCTTCATGGCCCGCCCGATGGAAAACTCTCTTTCACAGTTTTAGCAAAACCATCTTATCTTGTTTGCTAGGACGTCTTTAGGTTAAGTGTTATCGTATAAGACTACCTTTTTGTCTTGTTTTCCACATCGTATAAGTGTCAACCTTTGCCAGAAATTTCTTCTTTAATTCTTCTTTACAACCGCAGAGGGTCAAAATCTGTTGAGGTACACCTTTTCTAGCTCTAAACTGGTTACCTATATCATGTCTAAGGACTCATCTTGTCCACAAGGTAACTGGCGACTTCCCTAATTCCAGCTCATACCTACAAAAACATACACTTTTATAACCAATATTTTTTCTCTTATTAAATTAAAAAAATGGATGTACCAATTTTTGGGTCAACATAGAAGCACTTGCAGCATAAAGCAATATATAGTTATTGACTTAGGATATCTGTTGAGGTACACCTTTTCTAGCTCTAAACTGGTTACCTATATCATGTCTAAGGACTCATCTTGTCTACAAGGTAACTGGCGACTTCCCTAATTCCAGCTCATACCTACAAAAACATACACTTTTATAACCAATATTTTTTCTCTTATTAAATTAAAAAAATGGATGTACCATTTTTTGGGTCAACATAGAAGCACTTGCAGCATAAAGCAATATATAGTTATTGACTTAGGATATCCATGTGAAACACTTTTATTTTAAAGAGATAAAAATGACTATTTTTTACCCAAAACTTGCTTATTTGATAATGCCTCTTATAACATTGATGAAAAGCACGAAAAACTAAGCAATCCCAAACACCCTCTTATATGACCCTCTACATTACACACTCCTGTATTTGTCGTAGCTACTTCTAAACCAAAATTATTCAACTGAACACAAACACTATGAACTTTCGTGTTTTATTAGAAAATACCAAACACTATGCGGATACTTGACCTTACACAAACACTATAAACAGATTATTTAACAAATCAGATAAAATAATCGGTCCTAAGACTTGGGTCACTATCCCACAAGTACTAAACTTAGATTTGGCTTTGTAGTGATCTAAAAGGCTATAACACTTGAAACTTTAACTACACAAACTAGCTTTTCTAGACACGGTGAGAACTGATGAGGCTTGAGGGTGACTTTTTGATCTTCTACTTATGGATTCTATAGTAAGGGTGACTTTAACTTTGCATTAATATTTTCCTTTTTTGGCTGAACATGTGGTGACTCAATATTATAGACAATGGTACCTTTGCTATAGAGCCAGATAGACTATGGGATGAATGTGCAGCTTTATACGATTCGAAGAATGATGTGCAGCGTTACTCTATAAAATTATGTAAAGAAAAAAGTTAGAGACGATTGGCAAGTAATATCATTCATTACATTTCCAAAAACCACTTTTTATTGTCGTTTTGATACACTGACAGAAAGCTGAAAGGAAACAAACCTTAAGAGACTTGTCAATTGTATATCCATCCCGGGAGATGTTTACAATGAATGATACAACTGCATCATCTGATAACCATAATAAAATTTAAAGGATTCATCGTAAGAAAACCTTTGAACTACAGCAAAAAAGAGCAATAACAAATAGAATAGTGATTACAGAAGCCACCTTTTTTATAGCTTTATATTGCTCGTTCAACAGGTAAGGGCGTTGTTCAGTGTTTATTTTCTCTTCAATAGCTTTTGCTATGGTTTCCTACATGCAAACCAAGAACAAATACCATCACGAACTAAAGATGATTATTGGTAAATATAAAAGAAGATGCTACCAGGACGCTAAGACTGACCTGAATCCCACGTATCTCCACTTCTTTCTTTAATAAGCCAAATCTAATACAAATGTTTACCTTTGGTATATTCAAGCATTCTCAAAGTAGGAGTTAAGACTCACGTTCTGATAAGTAGCAAAAGATCACATAAGTAATGATGTGCATCGAATTTTTACATTTAATTACACTCTCTATATGTAAATCTAAAAAGACAAAACTTACCTGTTAAGTAAGAAAAAGACACAACCGTCTTTTTTCTCTCAAATAACTAATTTTACAAAAGTATACAATCTCAAAGATCTACAAATTGTTCCTACCATCATGTCGTAACAATATAAATCTACCTTGTATACTTTGATATGTTTTCATCTTTAGTGAAGATGTCCTCTTGTGTATTGAATCCTGCAAATATAACCAATCAGGATTCCTCAAAGGCTGGATCAACAAAATTAAATTAAGCATTGTAAAATTCAAAAATCAAACGTAACAATAAAAGTAAGATAACATGATTCATGTATCCTCAATTAGCATCAATTTAACAATATGAATAAACATGGAAAACAAACAGATGGTCAATCGCTAATAAAATATATAGCTACCATTCTAATTAAAGGATCGGCAAGATCAATGTGTCATCTTAAGCTCTGATTAAGCTGATAGCATAAAATAGTATCCAATAGATAATAGGCAAACTATAAACAACATTAAACATCTTGTTAATACCTGTGATATTGGTTAACTATATGAATAACAATAACAAATGTTTGATAAAGGGTGTTTGTGTTTATGGGTTTGATTTAGCATTGAGTGATAGGAGACGTGATTATAGGTGGACTGGCCTAAAATTTTAGAAATTTGTTTTTAAAATTCAAATAAGAGAAAATGTGAATTTTTATGGGAGGTGGTTATCTGACAGAGTTACTTATTTGGTGAGGGTATATATTTTTATTTTTTTGGTTATTATTTTGATTTTCAAAAACTTGACACAACTATCATTGTGGTCTAATGGTAGTTCCAATTGTTGTGGATGTATAGACCAGGTTTCGATTCCTTGCAAATACATTTTTAGTCCGAATTTATTCAGGAATGATTTGAAATTGTGGAATGCTTAGGTGGCTTTGAGTGTGACAAATCGTCAATTTTAGGTCGTTATTTTATTCTCGAGTATTAATTATAATTTTCATGTTTATGTTGAGATATGAACTCACGACTAACCGGGAAGAAATTAGGGCTTACACTTGTAATTTAAGTAACGTTTACGAAGAACCGGCGAATTCTACCTTAAGCATCGACGTTTATATTTCCAAAATGCCGTAGATATAATTTTGTTGCATTCGTTTTTATTTTTCGTATCTTGTACTATTTTTACATTTTACGAAAAACGACTACAAATCGTACCTTTTTAAATATCGGACTTTGATGATACACGCATTTACAAAATGTAGGACAAGTTTTAATAACTCATCCCACTTAAATCTAACCCCATTGGGGCGGATCCACCAAGGGACTAGGTGTCCCCTTGGTGTTGATTCTTACTCCATGCTTATACACATGACACATGGGTCTAAGGCATATATAAAGCCTACTTTGACCAAAGTAACACACACAACTCATTCTATAACTAAAATTCTGCATTTCTCTCTTCCTCCCACTCATAAGACGCCACACACACACCACAAACACCCATTTTATAAATTTTTGAAGATCAAAGATTATGCACACTAGTGAATATGACTACCCAGTGTAATCCCTATATTTTTGAGGTGATTTAAAGAGGTTTTAAAGAAGGTTATATTCAAGTTGGGGCTGAGATTATACAAGTATTATAAAGTCATTTTGCGTAAATAAAATGGTGGTCAAAAATTAATTTGGGGTAAAGATCAAGAGTGGTGTAGAAGGGTTCCATTGTTTTGGTCATTTATTCATCATTATCCTCATTTTGTTAGGTATAACCTTTACTTGTTCTTGTTGTATTTATGTTTTTGATTTCATTTTATGTATGGACATGTATTGTAAATGATGATCAAGTAATAAAATAGTTCATGCATGCATAGATCTAGATTAAAAATGGATTAATCAACTATTGAAACTAGCTAGAAATCACTAAAAATTATGGGCTGATGTTAACAGTAAGTTCTGGAATTTTGAGTAACTTTGAGAGTTGATTTGAATACTCTAAGTTGTAGACAAATGTCTTGTGATCATGTAGCAAATTGGATCACCATTGGAATGTAAAAATTAAGCAAGTTATGACAAATTTACTAAAACTAAAAGGACGTTTGATTAAATGCTCACATTCGATTTAATAATTAAAGTAAATTTAGGTTCCCTAATATTTCTTTTAAACAAGTTCAAGAGTTCAAACATGACTTCATTTGTAATTTTTTAAAGATAAATGATTATCGAATATGAAGAAAACTGAGTCCTTTAAGTTTGATATCCCAGCGACTCAAATGTCCCAATGTTTTTTTTAATAATACTCAGCTAGCAATTATTAATACCTGAGAAAAAATAACATGCAAAAACGTCAACAATAATGTTGGTGAATTCATAGGTTTAAGTAAAGCAGTATTGGAAATAGTTCAAGAATATATTTCTGTAAGAAAAGTAGCGTTACAGCTTTTGAAGAATTGTATCGAATCCAAGTAATGTTTCAATAAATCAATTAATGTTTCAATAGTGGACCACAAGGTTTTTGATAGCAGCGACAATATTTCAAGTATAATTTCAACAGAATAATTGCATCGAATAACAATGTATCATGCATCTTGATTGCATTGAGCTACATGACAACGAAAACCTTGACGTTTAACACATTTAGATGCATTTTGTTTGCCCTGAAGTTGTACTATTGCCTTATTTTTTTTTTTTTTTTTTTTTTTTTTTAAAACCTTTGAAAAATTTTTTTTCTAAATACAAATTGTCCGTTGACTGGGTGCTCACATTCGGATTCATACCCCTGAACAGGGCTGTCAAACCCAATAGATATATTTATTTGTACTAGCGCTCACCCATTATAGGTATTTATCTGTTTCATGATGTGGGTCTTTGGTAATACTACTATGCAATTGATCTCATATTTGGGTCCAGCATACCATAAAGTTTCTTGTGTCCAGTTTATAAAACAAGCATGTATCAAACATGTATAGAAATCATGTGGTAGGCAAGCAAAAGCTTTAGTAAAAACATTCATGTAACGCTTATGTAAACATGTATTAGAAATCATGTGGTAGATAAGCAAAAGCTTTAGTAAAAACATTCATGTAACGCTTATGTAGTAGTAACCAATAAGTTATTCGATAAAACAAGCATGTATTCTCACCCCAAAAATAGTTTAAGAAAACCATTAAAAGAGAAAAGGTGGGGCTATGAACTCACCGTAAGAACAATTAGATCAGAAGTATTATGAGTCTTGAATGAGCGGGAAGTACTCCTAGGCACCTCCTAAAAGACGTGACGCGATTTAGTACGTAGAAAGTAACAATACGTAAAAATTAAAAAAATGTGTTCAAGAGTTGTGTTTCGAGATTAGCAATGGCATTTCACTAGGGACTTTCCCAAGTCCTTTTTAAACCCACATTGACTTGTGTCTGGTCTTATAGGCAAATGAACATCTACCAAGTTTCGGCTTCTAACTTTTATTTTATCACGGTGTACTATACGTTTTAAAATTTTTAGACTAGACGTAAAAACTAGGTTTCTGAATTTAACTTGACTTCATGGACTCATATCTCCTAGCTCACAAATGTTCTATATGTGAGGCTTTTACCCCTGGAAAGCTATTTGTGTCTAGTTTCCAGAAATGTAAGTCTCATAATTTACAAAGTTTCGTAACTATGTGAAAAGACCATTTTACCCCTGGTTGTCCAAAACAGAAAGTTAGTAAAAATTTTACCCTTTACTAAAATGGCCATAAATCCCAAACCAAGATAGCAATGAAGGTGAGGTCAAAGGATATGGTTTCCTTATGATGTCTACTACTGACCCAATCAAAAAGATCTATTATTTTATGGCAAAAATTTGGAGTTTAACTCGTATTAATCATTGTCCTGATTGACCATTTTCTGTTTTTGCCATAACTCAATCATCCTAGGAGTTGGTTGAGCTTCAACTATCCTATGATGCTAAGATTGTATATTTCCAGTCATATAATTTAATCATGGTCTCCAGGCCATATATTTGAGATATATCACATGTTTGTACTTTTTCAAACAGTCCCATTATTTTAACCTTATAACTTTTTTTAAAACATCATTTTACTTCATCTAAGACCTAACCCAATGCCATAACTAAATGAAAACACTCTCAAGAACATCATCACATATATATATTCAGAACTTAAACATCCATTTTCATGGATTAAAATTAAAGAAAACAAGAAATAAGAAGATAAGACTAAATAAAGAAGATTAGCTTACAAAAAGAAAGACTTAGGCTAGTGAATCAAACACCAAGCACTCCTTTCTTGTGTTGGCTGAATTCGAACCAAAGTAACACAAGATTAACAATCTTCTAACCTTCCTCTAATGATGATAATACTCTTCTAACAAAACCCCAATCAAAACCCTCAAGAAAACCTCAATAAACTAGCCCTAACTTCTTCAAATCTTCAAGAAAAACTACCAAACTTTGCAAGAGACTTTGGGATGGTGTTATAATGGATAAAAGGAGTAGAAAAATTTTGTGAGGATGGTGGTGGTGGTGCTAGGGTGTTCGGCAGCCAACAAGAAGAAGAGAAGGGATGGGAGTTTTTGGAGATAGAAAGTTTTGCATGTATGGGAAAAAGAAAGTGTGATTATGAGTTTATAGAGAAGAGAAAAAAAAAGGTTGTGTGTTGGGTATGTAAAACCGGCCTAGGCCTTGGGTTGTGGGAAATTTTTTTTTTTTTTTGATTTTTAGTTTATAAGTTTTTAAATTAAAGTATAGTGTAAATTTAATTTATTAAAGGTAAGGTTTTAGGTAAAAACGCGAGTTTTAGTAAGAATTTACGTAAACGCGAATCACAACGGAAAATGAAAATGAGGAAAATTATAATCATCGGGGAATATTATGAGATTATTAAATCACTTAAGATGCGAAGACGGAATAGATTTCTAATTACGGCTCACGCAAAGCTAAGAACGAGAAAGTCTTACTAAATCGGGTAAACGTAAAATTAATAACTTTGCTTAAAATGGGGCTGTAATGAACAGTAGGTTTTATAAATTTCTACAGGTTTGAGGTTGGATTTGAGTACATTAGGTTGTAGATAATCCTTTTGTGGACACTTGGCAAATTGGATGATTTCTAGAAAGTGAATATTGAGTGAGATATGATCAAAACACCAAAACTAGTGGATTCTGACCTTGCTGTACAGATGGTATAAAAAGTCACATTTACGGACTGAGTTGGTTAAAAAGTTAAAACTATGAGACCTAGATAAAATCATGTAGGTTCTGAATCAATTGGATGGTCAACCAACTATTTACGGTTTGAAAATGGCGTCAAAAACGGTAAAAGTGAGATTTCAGTCCGAATTTGTAACTTGACCTTTATGTAGTAAATTGTTCATATGTATAAGTATACTTAAACTAAGTACAAAAATGGTTTTGGATCTGTAAAGTACACTTAAATATGAAGCTAAGGATATAAATATATCAATTATACCATTTACGGTTTATAAATTATGACTATTTTCGTAAACATAAAAGTATACAAAATTTACTACTACCCGAACACTATACTATGTAAAGCGATTTTTGTAACTAAAACCCGAGGTGGTAGGACCCACTTCTTGGGAGTTTTAAAATGCTAACATACTGATAATAAAAGTATCCCGACCTCGAGAACCCGAAAAATTATAACAAGAGTCATATATAAGCTTAAATGAGCCATAAGGCCTTATTGGGCCACTAGGCCCAATGTAACAAATTGGACTCTATGGACTTAGCTTTAGGCCCAATCCACTTGGACCTAACTAATGGGCTAGGACCTGGTCTTTGAGTGATAATATCAACTTAATAACTTAATGGGCTTGCTTAATGGGCCTATTGGGCTTTTTGAGCTAATTTAGACAATACTAGTAAAATGGCTAATAAAAACAAGTTAAAAACCTAGAAAACTCTAAGTGTGAAATAAATATGTTGCAAGAGCATGATCATCATATAAACTACATGTATACATATACTTATTTAATTTATGAGTTTTCGTTAATTTTTATCGACTAGAAACCTAAGACCCGTTACAATTTGTATAGGTCTTGGTTGATTGACGCGCCTACTTCCGAAGTTTTTATTCATCGATATTCTCATCCGACATCACTAAGTGAGTTCATAGCCTCGCATTTTTATACTTTAATTATTTTATAAACCCGCGAGGGAGATAACATGCTTGTTTTTAAAATAGAACACAAGAGAGATTGTATGCTAGTTGTCTCGATTATTATTATAAGTTAGCTTAACTCGCTAGATAAAAGACTTGTGGAAATCATGAATTGTTAACTACCGGGAAATGGTAGACGCTTATACATGAAATAGTACTATTTGGAGGCTGCCACCTCCAATCCGTGACGACTGGCTATCGTCAAGTGTCGGGAATATGACACAACGGATGCGTTGTATAGAGAATAATATGCACTCATAGCGAGGGTGTATAGTAGGCATACCTTGTTGGGAACCCCAACATAATTAGATGGTAACGTTCAATGTCATGAGACTTATAAATAATCCCCCGATATAACTTTGTTTGGCCACATCGTTATATCCTAATGAATATTGAGAATTGATACTTGTTTTCGGAAATTTTATTGTTTATATATCTAAACTCTATGGATTCACTCAACATTATTGTTGATGTTTTAACATGTTTTATCTCAGGTCCTTGAAGGTAATTCGGCGATGGAGATTTTGGTTGTCGCTTATGGAAACCTAAATGTTTTGAAGGCCCATTAAATAAAAGTCATTCGAAGATGATTTGCAAAAATGTTGTATGAATTATGAAACAATTTGGGACCTATGATGTAAACTTTTATTTCGAATGAATGTATTTAAAAACGTCTCTTTTCGAGTCGTTTTCTATGCTTGAGTTGTTATATTATGACGTAGCACCCCAAATGACCCTTCCGCTGAGATATATGAAAATGGGGGTGTTACAGATTGGTATCAAGAGCTTAAGTTATAGAGAACAAAAGATTTTCAAAAAAAAATAAACGAAAGGATTTTTGAAATCTTTTAACTATAACTGTGCAAGCGAAATCTCCGAATTACCGATGGACAAGAATGAGAAGGAATTATTTATCGATATATATATATGGAAAATATATATGTTATAATATGAAATTTTCATTTATTTGAATATAAATGTTAATTATGTAATTATTTTAATACTAATACGAGATATTTATACGATGCAGATTGTCATGGAGAACCCTAATCATCCTAACGAACCGAACGAAGATATTCCCGAAGAAAATCCAGTTATTCCCGAGCCGAACCACGTTGAGGATGCCCATGATCCCAACGAAATGGTTGACATTCCCGATGATGAGGAGTTAGTAGATTATGATGAGGAAGACCCGATGAACAACCAACCCTCTCCAAGGTGTGGAGAGGGGTATTTATACCAGTTGCATGGCCGATCACATAAGGATGACTTATGTTGACCCAGTTAGCTTGATAAGTTTCCAAATATTGTTGCTACAAGCTATACTATTACATATTGGTAGTGACCGAGTCTTTTCTTGATTTCTAACAATCTCCTCTTAAGGGAGGTCACTCCAATTTATAAAAACTTAAGCTCTACATTCTATGAATGTCTTTAATCTTTACTCATAGTCTTGTTTTCATAATCTTTATCTTGTGAATCTTGATATAGCAAAACTTTAGACTTTTAGGTTTTAGCTTGTATCTTTATCTTGACTTATATGTCATCTTGAGCTTCTTGAGATCATCAAACAAGCATAATCTCTTTTTGCCATCTTGTAATCTTTTCTCTCTTATGATCTTGTGACTTCGGGACCGACATGCTCATACTATTCTTGATGTTGAAAGCGTGTGTAACCATCTTTCTTGAAATTCTTTAACTCTAACACTTCGTCACTTTATGGAGGACGTGCGGTATCATAGTAGCGGAAATTTCTTGAAATTCTTTAACTTTAATACTTCGTCACTTTAAGAAAGACGTACGGTATCTGAGTAGCGGAAGTCTTGAAACATGTACTTGAGCTTTCATGATGTATTTACATATTTCGGTCGAGTATGAGCATGTGGTATTGACTTCGACTTGTCATCGAGAAACTGTTGCCGCCGTCAGGAAATATGCATGAATAGGTGAGTGATAAACAACATATATGGACAAAAGTGGCTTTGTCACTTCGTCAAATACGGTTGTAATTACCATGGTTCCTTGTTAATCAGTATAAATACTGCCTGTGATCAGGTATAATTCTGAAGATTCTCCTTGACAGGGTTTTGCAGCTGCACTAGTCGTTCTTATTACCGGAGCGTCTCAAAGCAAACAACACGGTAAGAGTGAACCGGTAAGTTACTATCTTCTCGATTAAGCTGTCAATTCGTGTTCAACTTTCCTATGTCCATATACCCTTGTGAGGCTTCCCATGTACATAAAATTGAAAATTAATTTAGAAAAATCAGTCGGTGTGTTAAGATGCAAACAGTTTTTATAACACACCAACAGTTTTATCTTTTTCAAAATTCATCCGTCAATTCATAAGTTAGACCGAATCGATATCCAATATCACAAGTTTGATCCGTGTAGGATCTCAAAAGTCACCTACCGTAGAGCTTGTTTGATGTTAGCTCTGGAAGAATTTCCATCGTCATTGTGAGTACTATAGTATCAGTCTGATGTTCTGGCAATATCACAATGATAATGTGTAGGAATCTTGATATATTTCTTGTTTCACATTGTGTGAATTAGCAAGCATATTTTGGATAAGTGTCCTAATAAGATTTATGGATGATCTCTTTTATGGCTCTAGACTTAATAGTGCATATTTGATTTTAGTAATCGGAGGCTAGAGCAGACTGCCACTACACCTTTTTAATACCAACTAGCTCGGAGTGAGAAAGTCGATAGAAATGTGTTTAATATCCATGAGAAATGAAACAAGAGTCTTTTGAGAGACCTTGAGTGGTTGTAAAGGGTTGTGCATTGCGTTACTGGGTCCATGACGACTGTCTTCAATACCAGACAACAGCTTAGTGTTTCTGACAGTTTATGTATTGACTCGATTTATGCCTAAGTGTAAAGAGGGCTTCTTTCTTTTCACCCTTTATCTTAACTTTTCTTTTTAACTCTTCAACCCCTTCAATGCTTACCAAAACTTTATCACTTACACCTTGTTGAGTTTGTTCCAGTGTTAGCTCTGTCTTAGTTTGCATTATTCCATTTTCTCATTTTACTCCTTTTTTCATCATACCTAAGGACTTCTATTCTAACTAATGGAATGTCCCTAGGTAGATGGGAACAAATACCTGAACCACCTTATAGCTCCAAGTAATTACATACATTGTCGATCTTTTGGTATTGTTCTCAGCCTTAAAACCATTTGTAATGCTTCCCCTCAACATGTGCATCGATATTCAAAAATGTTTAGCACATGAAGGGTGAAGCTTGCACTTGAGTCTTTAAAATCACATCATTAGCCATATATT
>BQNB010124881.1:0-19865 GCA_026074375.1 Tanacetum coccineum
ACATGTCGAGCTTCAGTGTCATGAGCTTAGGAAAACGTAATTACATTTTGTGATGTTTGCATCTGTTGCATTATCATGGGGGAGTCTTGTGGTCCTGCATTATATTTACATAAACCTATGAATTCACCAACTTTATGTTGACGTTTTAAAGCATGTTTTCTCAGGAGGTCAATGAGGTACAAGACAGGGGATACATTGGTGGTCAACATTTTGGGAAACATTTTGCATAAAGATTTGGTTGCATTACCTTTTGAGATAATGTGTTATGTACTAAAATCTCTGTAATGTCATGAAGGAACAAGTTAAGCCGTTGAGCTTATGTAATAAACAATTACTTTCGTTAAATCCAATATATCAATTTCAAATGACACGTTAGTGGTCGTTCTCATATGTTGTGCTGTTGATCTATGAAGTAACATCTCCCAAACATATTATTCCGCTGCTACCCGATTTGGGGGTGTTACACTTTGGACTTTGGACTTAAAACAAAATTAATTGAACAATATTAAACTTTAACGTCAAAACAATTGTTCATTCACGGTTTATCTAGTGATTTTGTAAAATCCCAAATTCTCGGTTTCAATCATAGATTTGTAAAATCTCGTGAACAATCATTGCATTAATTAAACCACATTCAACAAATTCAGTCACTACATAAAACTTAAGATTCTATATCCATTCACACAACATCAAAATGTCAAATACCAATAACACTTTGCAAACTCGAACATCAAATGTACTTCACAATGCAATTATGGAATCCGGAGGTAAAGACCGTCCACCAATGCTTACACCTGGTAACTATGGTCAATGGAAATCCCGTATGAAGAGATACATTGACACCAAACCAAACAATGAGCTCATCTACTATTGTCTCTAGAATCCACCATACAAGTTCAAATGGAATGAAAGATCAGTTTCAACTACAGAAGGTAGTTTAGAAACAACTACAGAAGGGTTTATGGAAACTTACAAGACTGTTTTAGATGAAATAAGAAGTCAATTGAATGCTGAAGCAGAAGCTGTTCAGATTATTCCGACAGGAATAGATAATGATATCTACTCCACAGTTGATACTTGTCCAAATGCATGTGAGATGTAGAAAGCCATTGAAAGGTTGAAGCAAGGTGAATCAATCAATGTTCAAGATCTTGAAACTAATTTGTATTGGGAGTTTGGAAAATTCACATCACGAGATGATGAATCACTTAAATCGTATTACTTAAGGTTTTACAAAATGGTGAATGAGCTTGTCAGAAACAAATGTGATGTTACCAATCATCAAGTAAATGTTCAGATCTTACTTCAATTACAACCAAAATGGCAAAGGTTTATGACGCTTGTTAAGCAGAGTCAAGAGTTGAAGACTATTTCCTATCACAAACTGTATGACATTATGAAGCAACACCAGAATGAAGCAATTGAGTTAAGAGCTGAAATACTAGCACGTACTACTAATCCACTTTCACTTGTTGCTCAACAACAATTAGTTTACCATCCTTGAAACCATCCTACTAACTACACTTGAAATTCCTCACCAAGACAACAACAAGCTGCTACCAGAAAGGAAAAGCAATTGTCAATTCTCCTACACCCGCTTATACTCAAGAACTTGTTATGGTTGTTGAAGATGATGAAATGTTAAAGGAGAAGGATATTGATAAACATATGGCTTTAATTTCTCTATCGTTTAAGAAAATCTACAAACCTACCAACAACAACCTCATAACTTCATCAAACACTAGTAGAGCAACTCAAGATAATTCTTGAAGGATTAACAGAGGAACTGGGTATGATAATCAGAGGGCAGTTAATGTTGTTGGGCTAGGGAGACTATAGGAACACAGGTAGTACAGCAGTCTAGGATTCAGTGTTATAGCTACAAGGAATATGGGCATGCAGCAAGGGAATGTTAGGAACTGAAAAGGGCAAAGGATGCAGCCTATCACAAGGAGAAAATGCTATTATGTAAGCAAGAGGAAGCTGGTTTTTAGTTGAATGCAGATCAAGCTGATTGGAGAGATGATACTGATGATGAACCTAAAGATCAGGAATTGGAAGCACATTATATGTACATGGCACAAATTCAAGAGGTTTCTCCAGATGTTGCTAAGAATTTTGGACCTATCTTTGATGAAATGTTGCAGAAGGTACAAAATGATGATGATAACTATAATGTGTTTACTAATGAAAGAGAACATCCTGAGCAACCTGAATCTGTTAATGACACATATATGGTGGAACATGATGACTCTAATGTTGTTATTGATTCACTAGATATGAGTAATAACGGAGGAGAGGCTGACCAAGATGACGATGATCTTGCTAAAGAACTTGATTTGCTTGCTTCTTTAATAGCAAAACTAAAATGTGAAATTGATGATAGAAAAAACCGTAATAAATTTGTGGAATCATCAAACAAAACTTTAGTTGATAAGTTGAAAAGTGAAATCGAGGATTTCAAAAACAAAAATAAAAGTTTAGAATCATCAAACAACCATTTCAAAGAAGCAAACAATGAACTATCAAAGACAAATCAGTTAATGTTCAAAGACATCAAGAAGTTCCAAAATGAACTTAATTGATATCGTGATGTGAATTATGCGTCAAAGGTTGAACTTGATTTTGCAAAAGCTAAAGGGGAATTAATGTCATACAAAACGTCTTCTGAAAAATCATTTAATGAATACTCAAGAAAGATAAATGATTTAAACCAAACGATTTCAGACATGAAAAAAGAGCTTCTTGCACATCAAGAGAAACTGACCATAGTGTCATAAGAGAAAGAGGCTCAGAAGCAGTTTTACAAAACTCATGAAGATAAAGAAATGGAAAAAGTCATTGCTTTAGAAAACAAAGTCAAGGTTTTGGATAATATTGTTTATAAAACCGGTCAATCTGTTTAAACAATGAATATGCTTAATCGTAATTATAAAACAAGTTTTGTTAAACCAGAGTTCCTTAAGAAAGCTCAAACGACGAATCCTCGTCTGTATGATATAGGTTGCTATCATGATAATCTTGCCTTAATGTTAGCACCTGAATCTGATGAATCGATTCGTCTTGCTAATGAAAGTCGATCAAAATTGAGTGACTTAATCAAACCTTTTGATTATAAGCAATTGAATTATATTTATGATTTGTTCGTTCCACAACGTGAAAAGTCTGCTGAACAACGATTTTTTTAAGAAAGGCCAAAAATAAGTCATACACCTGTCAGAAATGGAATTTCAAAAGAGTCTTTTAATAAACAAACAACCTCGTTGGAAATATGAATGGATGAATCCATTCCGTGGGATAAAAAAATGTAAAAGCTCTAAAGAACTTCTCAAAATTAAAAGTAGTGTTGACATGATTTTTGATGGGGTGTAACATTGCAAACAAACAATTGCTAAACGAACATATTTTGGTAGCTTAGACCCATTCATTCAAACCACCATTGAGGGAAACTTCAGTCCTCAAATTAGTGCAATTTTGGCAAATTTTGAGAATTTTAACTCGTGCTTGAAGGAGGAAATGGTTGATGATTTGAGATACTTTAACTCTCTTGAACTTGAAGTAGAATCTCTTAAATCTCAACTGGAAACTCAAAAGACACAGTTTTTGAATGAAATCGGTAGACTGTCTAGGGAATATTATTATGCTGATCACATGAATGCTATACTTGGTGTGTATACAAAGCTTGATGAAGTTGCCAATTTGCAATGTGATTATTTGAAAGAAGTGGACAAATGTTAACGTCTTGAAAAAGAGCTTTAAAAAAGATCTAAAAATGTCAAAAACAAGTCTTTCAACGAATTGTCAAAAAGCTTTTCTGTACTTGAACAACATGCAATTAATATTGAACTCGCTTTACAGCAAAGTAAAGAACAAATAAAAAATGAGAATATTTTCAAAGAAAGTTAGTCAAATGAATTTCTGAAAGAACGTGAATAATATTTTGAAATTCAAGACTTGAAAACTCAGATTTAGGACAAGAACATCGCTATAGTTGAGTTGAAGAAACTCATTGAAAAACTTAAAGGAAAATCTGTGGAAACTAAGTTTGAAAAATCCCCGGTTATTCGTCAATTGAATGCTTTTAAAAGTCAAAGATAATCAATTTTAGGAAAACCAGCTACATTTTTAGATTCTCTTGCAAAGAAATATTTTTCAAAAACAGTCACTACACAGATTTTGCCTCAAAATGTGAAAATAGTTTCTAAGAACACAAATGTCATAGCACCAGGAATGTACAAGTTAGACACTAGGAAAACTCAAACTAGAACAACACAGTTGCCTCAAGACATTAAGAAAACTAACAAACGCGTGTCTTTCTCTACAAGAGTAATTGCCACTACTAGTGTTAGAAGACCACAACTTAAGAGCAATCAATTGGAAGATAGAGTCTTGCCTAACAATAGTGAAGTGAAGATAAAGGAAGTAGAAGAACAACGTAGGAATTTTAAGTTTTCTAAGAATAAAACGTCTGTAAGTGCGTGTAATGACAGTTTGAATGTTAAGACCTTGCATGTTAAGACCTCAAAGGTTAATTTTGTTTGTGTGACTTTGGGAAAATGTGTGCTAAATGATAATCATGATTTGTATGTTCTTCATTATATTAATTGTATGAACAATAAGAAGAAACAGCCGATTGCTATACCTATTAGTGCTAATGAACCCAAACAAATAGTGAACCAATCTGTTGCAACATCCCATCAGGAAACCATTGCTTCAGAATCCACTAAAAAGAATCCTAGAAAATCATTTAGGAAGCTTCATGAGCATGTTAGTAAGACATCTAATTGGTGGTATTCTAAGATCTCACCACCAGGATATCAATGGAAACCTAAGTCTAGTGCCTTGAATGTTAAACCAAATGTTAGCTTACCTCTAGGAAACAAATCTAGAAATGCTAATATTTTGGAATCCAACACTATTAGGGGATCCATTTTGTCCAATTCTCCATTGTCTTCTAATTCTTTTGCAGCTCATCGAGATAGTACTGTTCATCGTCGACTTTGGGTGCTCAAAGCATATGACGGGAAATCTCAAGCTTCTCAGTAACTTTGTAGAGAAGTTTCTAGGAACAGTCAAGTTTGGAAATGACCAAATTGCACCGATTCTTAGATATGGAGATCTGGTTCAAAGAAAGATAACTATCAAATGGGTTTATTATGTTGAAGGGCTGAATCACAATTTATTCTCCATCGGTTAATTATGTGATGCGGATTTGGAAGTATCTTTTCAGAAGTCTACATGTTATATTCATGATTTGAAGGGAAATGATCTTCTCACAGGCTCTCGTGGCACAAATCTTTACTCTATTACTCTTCAAGACACGTCTTCTCCCAATCCAATTTGCTTAATGGCTAAAGCTTCATTGTTGCAAGCATGGTTATGTCATCGTCGTCTCTCTTATATAAACTTTGACACCATCAACCTGCTTTCCAAGAATGATATTGTGACTGGCCTTCCTAAGTTGAAATTCGTCAAAGACCATCTTTGTTCTTCTTTTGAATTAGGGAAAGCAAAACGTAAGTGTTTCAAGACTAAAACTACCCCAAGTTCCAAAAGACGGTTGCAAATTCTACACATGGACTTATGTGGTCCGATGAGAGTATAAAGTTTTAATGGAAAGAAATACATCTTGGTAATTATCAATGACTATTCCAAATATACTTGGACTCACTTCTTGAGATCCAAAGATGAAACACCTCAAGTTCTCATCGATTTCCTTAAACTCGTTCAAAGAGGACTTCACGCTCAAGTTAGAATAGTTAGAACTGACAAAGGCACAAAGTTTTTGAATAAAACTCTTCATGAATACTTTGCTAAGGAAGGTATTTAACATGAAATGTCAACTGCTCGAACACCTGAACCAAATGGCATTGTCGAAAGACGGAACCGTACTCTTGTTGAGGCTGCTCGAACAATGCTAAGTGCCGCTAAAGTTCCTTTGTTCTTTTAGGCTGAAGCAATTGCCACTGCATGTTTTACTCAGAACCGTTTGTAAAATTCTTTCACATATTTGGTTTGTTATGCTATATTGTCAGAGATGATGAAAATCTTGACAAGATGAAAGGAAAAGGTAGTGCATGTATCTTTGTGGGGTATTCTACTCAATCAAGAGCTTACAGAGTATATAACAAGAGAAAAAGAGTAATTGTTGAAACCATTCATGTCAATTTTTACGAATTGCCTCTAATGGCGTCAGATTAAGTTAGTTCTGATCCCATTCCACAATGTCTGACAATGGCACTTGAAAAAGATAGTTTAAGTCCCGTTCCTCAAAGTCAAGAAAATGTTCCTCAGACAGATGCAATAGTAACAACGTCAAATGAATTGGATTTGCTATTTAGTCTGATGTTTGATGATTTGCTCAATGCATCTACTCCAGTTATGTCAAAGTCTTTCGTTGTAACTGCTGCTGATGCAAGAACTAAACGTCAACAACACAACACAACTCCATCTACTTCAACAACTGTTGCTGCAGATTTACCTCCATTAAACATTCCGACGACACCTAAAACTATAAGTCAAGCACCAATTCAAGCACCAACTGTCACTCCGACTAAGAACCTCAATCAAGCAGAAACCCAAACAGAAGAGAATGTTGAAAATGCACAAGTTGAAGAAGTTGATTTTGTCAATATCTTTAGTACATCGGTACATGAACAAGGGGAGACATCTTCTCGTTATGTTGATTCATCAAACATGCATACATTCTATCAACCACATCCTTCTTAACACCGTTGGACAAAAGATCATCCATTAAAACAAGTCATTAGAAATCCTTCTCAATCAGTTAGAACAAGACGTCAATTAGAAACAGATGGCGAGATGTATATGTTCGCACTCACCGTGAGTCGAACCAAGCCAAAGAACATCAAAGAAGCCATGGCTGATTCTGCATGGATTGAAGCAATGCAGGAAGAGCTTCATCAGTTTGATAGACTTGGTGTATGGGAATTAGTAGACAGGCCACTATGCAAAAATGTCATTAACATGAAGTGGATCTGGAAAAACAAACGTGATGAGGAGAATACTGTTATTCGCAACAAAGCTCGTCTTGTAGCTAAAGGATATGGTCAAAAGGAAGGAATTGATTTTGAATAGTCATTTGCTCTAGTTGCTCGGTTGGAAGCAGTTAGGCTATTCGTTGCGTATGCTGCACACAAGTCTTTTCCAGTATATCAGATGGACGTTAAAACAACATTTCTAAACGGTCCTCTAAAGGAAGAAGTGTACGTCATCCGGCCAGATAGTTTCATAGATCCATATCATCCTGACAAAGTCTACCATCTCAAGAATGCTATATATGAACTCAAGCAAGCTCCAAGAGCGTGGTACAATGAGCTCTCCAACTTCCTGGTATCCAAAGGTTTTTCAAAATGTTCTATTGATCCAACTCTGTTCATAACTAAGAAAGGGGATGACATATTGCTGGTGCAAGTTTACGTTGATGATATAATTTTTGGTTCTACGAATCTAAAACTTTCCAAAAAGTTTGAAAAATTAATGCACATCAAGTTTGAAATGTCAATGATGGGGGAGCTGAAACTCTTTCTAGGAATTCGAATTCACCAATCCCCTCATGGTATTTTTTTTAACCAGGCTAAGTATGCTCAAGAGATACTTAAAAAGCATGGTATGACCTCATATGATATCGTTGATACTCTAATGGCTACTAAACCCCTAGATACTGATCTGAGTGGAAGTCTTGTAGACCAAACAAAATATCGTAGCATGGTCGGAGCACTCATGTACTTAACAATAACCAGATCGGATATTGTACATGCAACATGTTATTATGCTCATTATCAAGAGAGACCAACTAAAAAGCACCTCAAAGAGGTTAAACGGATCTTTCGGTATCTTAACAATACCATTAACATAGGATTGTGGTATCCGAAGGACACCGGATTTAAACTAACTGCTTTTTCAGATTCGGATCACGCGGGCTGTCTCGATTCACGTAAAAGCACATCTGGTGGCATACAATTTCTAGGCGGTGATAAGCTAGTCAGCTAGTTGTCCAAGAAGCAAGACTGCACTTCAATGTCTTCAGTAGAAGCCGAGTATGTGTCTCTATCCGCGTGCTATGCTCAAGTTCTATGGTTAATAACTCACCTCAAAGATTATGGCTTTCACTTTGATCGCATACCTATGTATTGTAATTCACAAGCAGCCATAGCCATCTCGTGCAATCTAGTCTAGTATTCCTATACCAATCACATTGATGTTCGATATCACTTCATAAAGGAACATGTTGAAAAGGGTATTGTTGAGAATACCAGTTAGATGACATGTTTACGAAATCCATACCCGAAGAAAGGTTTAAGTATCTCGCCAGACGACTTGGTATGAGATGTTTGACTCCAGAAGAACTAGAGGTTCTGGCAAACGAATCTGCTTGATATTTCTCAAACATCAAACCTGTAAATAATTTATTCTCTCTTTATTTTTGATTTATAAATATTTTTAAAAAAGAAAATACAAAAATATAAAACCAATAAAAAGAAATAGAAAAATATAAAACCTAGAAAAACAAAATATAAAATCAGAAAATTTCAAAAATATTAAAAAGAATCTTCTCGACATGTCTCTTGGAATCGATAACATTTACGTACCTAGAAATGTTGATTAATTTTGACACAAGCGTGTAAATGAAGTTCGAGGAAGAGTTCAAATAATTTTAAAACATGTCATTTCTAAATTTTTTCAATGACTTATGTTCATTTCAGTGCATAACTCGGTCTTCAATGTAAGGAAAGTGTATCTTTAAAGATAACTTATCCTAACAACGAGAAAGTCAAATTTCTTGGGTCTTGTGCTCCTATATCATTTAAAAGTTTTGAGCTCATGACAATGGCTTACAGTTACCTCAGACTGTAACCCGGACCCAAATTTTAGGGAAGTATACGTTTCAGTGTGCTTATTCTATAAATAGAAGATAAGTCTTTTATCGTGGTTTTTAAAACCATTGAACATAATTTTTCAAAAAGAACTTCTAATTCCAATCTTGTTAATTTGTGGTATTTTTCCATAATAAGTGATATTTGTTAAAATTATGTGTTCAACACTGCCTTCCTCTAGTATCAATTTGCTTAAAAATGTCATCTTAACAAGTGCATCAATTTTTGAGGGGGAGCCTTTTAAAACCAAAAGCCTTTTAATGTGTTTTGGGTACATATCATAAATGTCAATTTTATGTATCCAAAAACATTTCGTGATAATTAAAACGTGGAAATTATAATGTCAATTAATAATATACATTGTTCGCTAAGGCATCTTAAATCGTCTTCAACAAATTTATGGTGACATATAATTTTTTTCTTGTAATGTCAAGTTTCCAAAATTTTGTGGTATCCCACATAATGTGTTGAAGAGGATCAATCAGAAAGATGTTCACAGATTCATGCAATACAGTAGAATATTTTTCTCCCCATGAAGTTTTCATGTCATAAATTTTTAATCAATTGGTATTTCAAATACTAAAAGATTTATTATTTAAAATAAGGGGAGAAATGTGATTAAAATGTAATATAGAAGAATGTGATCTTAAAGACTCTAAGTGCAACTCTTTCCTTCATGTGTGAAACCATTTCGAATATCAATGCACATGTGTAGGGGGAGTATTTGAAAATAACAATGTCAAAAAATGGTTCTATGGTTTGATCTTTATACCCAACAACCAATTAATCTCACAACGTCAATGAAGTCATAAGGTGGTTAAGGTTAGGTATAAGTCCTATGATCCAACCAGAACCGGAGTGATCTACCGATAAACATTCCATAGATAGAATTAGAAGTCCTTAGGTATGATTGGAGATGAATGATGACAAGAATAATGTCGACTCTGACTTAAGTTATCACCGAAACAATCACAACATGGTGGTAGTGATGACGTCTTGGTAAGCATTGAAGGGGTTGAAGAATGAAAAAGAAATGTATGGATAAAGGGTGAAAACAAAGCAACCCTCCACACAACTTTAGGCAAAAACCGAGTCAATACATAATCTATCAAAATCACAATGATGATTGTTGGTATTAAAGAAAGCCGTCATGGACCTAGGGATGTAATGCACAACCCTTCCCAGCCATTCGAGTTTCTCTCAAAAGAAACTTGTCTCATTTATCACAGAGATACACATGTTATCTATTGACATCTCACTTTGAGATTGTTGATATTGAATAGGTGGCAATCTGCTCTAGCCTCCGATTACTAAAACCAAAGTGCAGAAATCAAGTCTAGAGCCAGAACAGATCAAATTATAAATCTCATTAGGACACAATGTCAAAATACGCTTGTTGAACGCCATTAAGTTCAAAAGTTGTAACAAGAGTCCTACGTATTATCCTTGAGATCTTGCCAGAACATCAGAGTGATACTTCACAGTATTCACAGTGACGATGAAAATCCTACTAGTACCAACATCAAACAAGCATAACGGCAGGTGACTTACAAGATTCTATTTTAAATCAACCTTGTGATAATCGAATATCGAAATCGGTTCAGTATAAGAATTGATGGATGAAATATGAAAAGTTAAAAGTGTTGGAGTGACATAAAAACTCTTTTATTTCATGACACTTTGACTGATTTTCATAAATCAAATTTTCAATCTTATGTCCATGGGCAGTCTCACAGGGGTATCTGGACATAGGAAAGCTGAACACGAATTGAAGACTCAATCGGGTAGATAGTAACCTCCGATTCACTCTTACCGCAACCTCGCATATTGTGCATGCTTTGAGACCTCAAACCGGTAACAAGAACGCTAGTAACAGTAAGATGGCGAACCCTTTCAAGGAGAACTCTACCTGATCATATGCATTATTTATACTAATTAACGGGGAACACGTGGTATTGATTTGTACTTTTGATCTTTGGGGAAATTGTGCGTGACCGTTGGGAGAGATCGAATGGGAAGGCGGGGAGGACAGGGGAAGACGGAGCGATTGGGGGGGGTGGGGGAATAGGGGAGGGCTTTTGTGTGGTGCCGAATAGTCGTGATTTCCTGGGAGATTAGATTAACTAAGGGCCGGGGGTTATAACGCGCCTAGGGGGGGGACAACTTTCAGGAGTCGGAGATTGGGACATAGGAAAGCTGAACACGAATTGAAGACTCAATCGGGTAGATAGTAACCTCCGATTCACTCTTACCGCATTGTCTGCTTTGAGACGCTCCGGTAACAAGAACGGCTAGTACAGCTGCGAAACCCTGTCAAGGAGATCTTCTACCTGATCATAGGCAGTATTTATACTAATTAACGGGGAACCGTGGTTATTGCGACCTTATTCGAGAAAGTAACAAAGACACTTTTGTCTATATCTGCTATTTATTACTAACGTAAACCTACAGGTTTTCCCAATGATGACATCACATAGTTATTGGCGAGTCAAATTCATTACCACATGCTCATAATCATACATTTAAAAGTCAAATCAAAAATCATTCATTGGGAGATTAATTCAAGAAGGAGCATGTTGGTCAAAAGCACAAGCTGATCATGAAGGTCAAAATCAAGATGATTCAAGTCAAGGAGATGACGTAAGATAAAGATCTCAAGAACTCAAAGTCAAAAGACGAAGGCTCAAGATCAAGATCACAAAAGCATGAATGAACAAGCCTACAACAAAGATAAAGACCAAATCAAGACTCAAGAACATCAACGTCAAGGAAATTAATTAAGACCTCGCTTCGAGGGAGATTGTTAGCCTCATTTATTATGAGTCGAACAAGGAATCTCGGTCTTTCATTAATATGTTGTAATAGGATAGTTGGGATTATCGGGCTTGGATATTAAGCTAGTATTGTCCTTGTATCAGGCAAAAGCCCAAAACCAATCCATGTCCAGTCCAAGAAAATCCCACACGCCTCAAGGCTTGGTGGAGCTATATGTAGAACCCTCCCCACACTTGGAGAGGGTGTTGGTTTAATTTTGCATCTTTGTAAACCTTCCACTCTCTTTCTTAATCTAATATTCATCTCTTTCCTTTCTTATTTTCTTTCTTGCTTAATTCGTCCATATGATGCTTATTGGTATGGCTTATTTGTGTGTTTGGATCCAGCTATTGAGATAACAAAATATAACTTTAAAAATAGGAAATTAAAATAATTAGAACAAGAAACTCCCCTGAGATTTGCTCGGTATGATCCTCCATGTTGCGTTTATGAGCAATAATGTATGTGCGAAAACAGGTCTGAATCCTAGCACGTACATCACACACTTAATTCCAGAAAGTAAGTACTCCTACCACATTCGTCTTTTCGTTCAGCAAGGTCCTGTATAAGATATAGGAAAACAAAATGCAATTCTATCTTAGTGTATTGGTTAGACTCAGAAAATTAAAAGCCTAAAATTGTTACATGAAATTGATACGTCGTATCCATAAACCTAGATACGCCGTATTGAATACTGCAACAAAAATTCTAAGTACGGGTCAACCGTCTAATACGCTGTATTCGTTTAATGAATATGTCGTATAGACTGAACTGACAATAATGTTTTAAAATGCATAAAAATAAAGATTGATAACGTCTAGACATGCGATACGCCGTATGGTATGGAGATAAAAAAATTGAAAATCCATTTCGGGTTGTCTCCCGGCAAGCACTTATGTTTACAGAAAAGTCTTTAAGTTAGACTTGTTTCCAGCTTCATCCCATCCTTATAAAATAACTTAGGGTCAAACGGGATGCCAAATGGCACATATAAATTTTTAATAAGATTTATAAGCATTCCTTTGTTAAGAAAATTCCAAGTCATGATTTTAATATTTAATTCCTTGATAAAATTTCCAACAGTGAAAAATTTACTAATTGCATCATGACTTGTTTCCAAAAGCTTATTTGACCGTTGAGCATAGGTATCGATATCGATACTTATTACATTAGGTAATGGTTCGATAGATAAATCCCCCGAAAATTGTTTGACATCGATTTTATCATCATTATCGTTGTTCGTGTGCAATTTTGAATCATTGACAGAATATATGTTAAAAGAAAATAGATCATTAAAGGATATAACATTATATTCCTCGTCATTATTGTTGGGATTAAAAGACTTCAAGATGACCTTAGAGTTACTACTGGTAAGGTTTGTGTTACTGCTGCTAAGCATAAATTAGTGCTGTTAGTAATCTTAATGGAAAATATGCTAAGTAGTTAGTACTACTAGTTTCTACTGCTAGTGTAAGTTACTACTGCTAGTGTATAGTACTACTGCTAGTTACTACTATTAAAGGAAGTTACTACTGCTAGTGGAAGTTAAGACTGCTCAGAGACTTAGAAGAAAAACTACAAAGTAGTTACTACTGTTAGTACAAACTTAGTACTGCTAGTGTAACTTAGTACTGCTAGTATATGTTAGTACTGCTAGAATAAATTTAGTACTGCTGGTGAAGAATGAAAAAAATATTCTAAGTAGTTACTACTGCTTGTACACAGTTAATGTTGCTGGTGTATAAGTTACTACTGCTTGTTCAGAGTTAATACTGCTGGTACAAAGTTACCACTGCTCAATGATTAAGACTGTTAGAAGACTTTATGTTGACAGAGTAGATATCAAAGTTATCAGAGAAAGAATAAAGATTGTTTGGAGAACAAGATTACTTAAATGATATGTATAAGTTATTTGTGTAAAAGATACGTATAAAGTTATTTGTTTAGAAGATTGTGATATACTTAGGAAAGTATTATAAGCCAGTAGGACTCCTTGGTGTATAAAAGGAGGTCCTAGGGCATTAGGTTAGATATCTCATATATCTCTCATCATAGTTTAATCTAAGTCGATTAGCTTCAAGGCTGTAAACCCTAATACTGTTGAGTATTCGTATTATATTGAGGCTGAAAGTTTGGTAAACTGTTTGTTATTGATCTTATTCATTATTGTTTCATTAAAATTCTTCTTAGTATCATTGACTAGATTCTGCATAGTCTTTGATATTATCAATCAAAGTTTCTATCATAGGTGTTTTGAATTTATTCAATATAACTTAGCCTTTTACAAGCTAAGCAAGATCTATTCTATTGGGATCAACAAGTGGTATCAGAGCTTGTAAGAAGCTTTGAATAAGAATAAACTTTACTACACACAATATCTATTTTTTTTAAGAAGTAATGGACTCTTAATCTACTCAAACCATCAAGCTTCCCATACTCCACCCTAGTGAGTATGATCTCTAGAAGATGAGGATGGAAAAGTACCTACAGTGCATTGATTATACTTTATGGGAGATCGTAGAAAATGATAATGCACATATAGTAACAAAAACTATTGATGGTAAGGAGACTGTTATCCCCCTACAACTATTGAATAGAAGGCACAAAGAAGGGTAGAGTTGAAGGCAAGAAGCACTTTGTTAATGGCCTTACCTAATGAGCATCAATTAAAGTTCAACTCATACAAGGATGCTAAGACACTAATGCAGGCTATTGAGAAGAGATTTGGAGGTAATACTGCTATAAAGAAAACTTTAGAAAAATCTTCTGAAGCAGCAATATGAAAACATTGCTGCATCCAACACAGAAGTGATTAAGCAAACTTATGAAGGGCTTTAAAATCTAATTAGTCAACTAGAGATGCATGGTGAAGTTATCCCTCAAGAAGACATCAATCAGAAGTTCTTGAGAAGTTTGTCACAAGAATGGACTATGCATACTATTATGTGGAGGAACAAACCAGAGATTGAGATATTGAGTTTGGATGACCTCTTCTATTGAGATTCTAGATTTGATGAGACAAAATAAATAAAAGAATGAAACAAAAGGACTAAAATTGTAATTAAAGAATTCTTCAAGCTGGTGGAGAATATAAAGATAAAGATGAAGATTTCAGAAGATCTCCTTAAGAAGATAAAGATACAGAAGATATTCTTAAATATTGAAAATATATTACATGTTCTTATCTTCCTTTGTAAGTCATGATCTCTCCCTATATAAAGAGATCATAGACATAGGTTTTAGATATAAAAAAAAAGTATGTGTGTGTACACAAGAAGATGTAGACGTCTAGAGTGTTGGTGTAGCCCCAAGGATCTTTGATCCCTGTTAGATTGTAACCGTTCTAGAGTTGATCGTCTAGAATTGGGGCTTGGTGGAAATGTATGAATGGAAAACCTTGTTAAATATCTTTGTTCTTATTCCGCTTTGTTTTTATAACTTATGAACATTGATATTATCCTAGATAAAGGTCTAAACAACCTGAGTCTTCAACGATCATAAGGTTCATCAATTGGTATCAGAGCCTGGTGGCTCTCGATCTAGGATCTACAAGGTTTTTGAAGAAACCCTAAAACCCTAATTTTGTAGAAGAATCCATTTTGGTTAAAGTTTTCAAGGGTTTTTGAAGTTTAATTGCTATAACCGAGTTTATAATCATCCTCTCTACTTGTTATGGGTATGCAATATGATTATAATTTATTGTTACTATTAAAGGGTTTTCTTCACATCGAATTCGGTTTTCTTTTCGATACTTAATTCAAATTCGGTGATTTGTTTTTCGGTAAAGGCATAATTCGGTTAAAGTAGAATTTGGTTTTTCATGATAATGGATTCATGTTTTTCATTGAATTCATGTTTTTCATTGATTCTTTGTTTCTAACTTAATAGTTTTGAAACTCGAAACTTCTTTGATTCTTAATCCGTATTAAATTCAACAAAGGTTTTAATTCTGCTCGTTGGTTATTCTGATCACCATAACGCAACCTTTGGATCTTCATTATAAAACCCTACACGATCTCTACAAGAAGGTGATGGATCTGATTCGTTAATAGTTTAGGGTTTCAAGGCATCTCATTGATTGTTTGTATCTAAGGTTTTATTGCTGTCACGATTGATAGTGATGGTTGATATTGTTTCACAACAACAACAGCAGCAAACGATGTATGGGTATGATGAATAGCCATGATCACAACAGCAGCAGTTATGATTATAAATTGTTTACTTGTTGTTTGTTTTGATGTGGAGTGCAATCAAGGAAAAGACTTCATATACTTTATTATTCAGACGACATGTATATATATTTAGAAGATATATATGTGTATATCTTTGGAAGATATATGTGTGAAGGTTTTTGTATATGGTGAATCTGACGTGATAAAAAGGAGTTGTATTAAAACAGTTAATAGTTAAAACTGTTCATGCTTTATGGAGGTCACGTTCATGCAGCTTAAAAGAATTTTGTTACTACAGTTCGCATATAAGAAACGTGGGATTCTTTTATTGCTGTCACTGTTCAAGCATGTTTTGTCGTCATGGTTTGTGGTGGTACGGGTTCAAGGAAGTGAAGAAAGTATATATGTTGTCAAAGTATGTTGTTGCCATCACGTGTACTTGTTTAATACTGTTTGAGGCCAAGAAAGCTTTATACTATTCGAGTAATAAAGGATATACTATTCGTGTATTGGGCCCAAGAAGTATTAGTGCTGCTAGTTTGAATGTTTCTACTGTTTAGGATCAAGCTACTGTTCGCATAAGGAAAGCAAAAGAAGAAGTTTGTACTGCTCCATGTCAAATGTATACAAGGGTTTTGGTATGTAACAGTTAGTCACTATTGGTTTCAAGTTCATTAGTACTGCCTTTGTTCTATTAATGCTGTTGTGTTTGAATTTTTAATATTGCTAGAGTTATCCGATAAAGCAGTTTGTACTGCTAGCTTTGTACGATATCGGACAGTACTTGTTTTTGGATGGATTTGGATTTCAGACAGAACTATTTTTCAAATAGTTTATTCTTATTGATTCTATGGCTTGCTTTTGGAGATTTATTGAAGAGGTAATTACGAAGACAATTGAATATTGCTTATTTGATGTTGTAGTTGAGTTTTTTGGATGCGTGTTCTTATCATATCTCAAATGGCTAACTACATTCGGAGATAACTTGTTCGAGCTTACAAGTGTGACAAAGACTTGTCAAAATCTAGCAAAGGTGTGTGATTTTTCTTATGGTACTCAATGCTCACATTTCCTATCACTTAGTATGTGTCACATAGAAGATGAGGATTTTTCTTCAACAACCTGAAGGCTTATGAATCAGAGGTCAAAGGGACATCTAGCTCAACCACAAACTCATACAATGTAGCCTTTATGTCCTCTAGCAGCACTAACAGTGCAACTAGAGCAGTTAATACTGCTCAGGGTGTTAATACTGCTAGCACTTAGGATGCAGCTGATAGCTCAACAATTGTTGAAAATTTGAGTAATGTTGTGATTTATTCCTTGATGTAGACTAACAAAAAAAGATAACACAAATCGACCCTGTTGATTCACACGAATACCAGGATTGATTCTTCCAACAATCGTTGATTCACATGAATAACGATTATTAGGATGATTCTTAGCAAAACTGCCAAAAATAGACTTTTTGTATTTCTTGGAACTGAATAGATAGGGTTACAATACAATTACTAAATAAGAAAGCAAAACTGAAACGGGCCTCAAAAGACAAACGGGCCAAAAGTTACGCTAAAAACAAAAGTCCAAAATTCTTGAAAAACACAAAAATGAAAATAACTCCTAAAATATAATGATTCAAGGCTCAAAAATGAAAATAACTCCTAAGACGGCTGGTGTAACATTTCTCAATTTCAGGTCATTTTATGACACCTATTATTCGTTACTATTTATTTTAGTCCGATACGCGTGTACTTTTAATTTTTACTTTTAAGCTAAATCGCATAGACTAGAAATAACCAATTAATGTAAACGGTCATCAAATAAATTAAGGTTTACATCAACCGAGTAATATATAATTGTTAGGAAGATAATTATGTACTTTGCGTATTTTATTTTTATTGGTCACGTAAAAGGGTTATGTTTCGCAATAAAATACATTTGGACATACCCCGGGAATACCTAAACTTACCTAGACTCAAACCAATACCTACTTTTAAAACCTTAACACAAAATTAAATCAATTCTTGTGTCAAGTTCCCACTATGGCTGATTATGGGAAACATAAACCACTAGAAAATCCTTAAATCTTACACTAAGTACAATGTACATCTAGGTTTTAATTAAGATTTGTACAACATGTCTCTAGTTAGCTAATACACATGGGTTAAAGATCACTTTGGATCCTTCCATCCCTATGAAAACCCACGGCATACATATGTACACACAAATCACCTAGAAATCTTCCATGATATCACTAAGTACATGTACAAACTCCCATTAATTAATGTTAGTCCTAAATGTCCCCCACAAATCTATTACACAATGGTTAATAACCATTTGGCTTCTCTTTTCCTTTGTATAACCGGCTAAACACAAGACACACACACAAATCATAAGATTTCAAGTATCTAAGCATATCTTGTACATATATCTTGTAATTAAGAATAGTACCTTGTGGTTTTAACAAAACTATGTGTGATTAACCAAAACCACAAAACCACTAGTAGATAGGGCACGGTTTGGTTGGTTTTAGGACTAGGAATATGTAACTAGACATTTTGCCTATAAATACTCATGTATACTTACCACTTTACACTCTTGAAAACTCACATACACCCTAAACACTCTCAAACAACTACACACATATTTATTTCTTGTGTTCGAGCTTCAAACCGCAAACAAACACCTCCCTTGATCTCATTCGAACCCACAAACATTTCTAGTTGTCATACAAGTTTATAAAAAGGTTTACACGAGCTAGGGTTGGGTATTTACAAAGCTTTGAAGCTTAGGGTTTGGTTATTGATCGTGTTTTACACACGTGGGTTGCCACATTGCTCGCATACACACACGTTCAAGAAGCTAGGACCCTTGTAAGTGTCTTAGCCTACGTTCATATTCAAGTTTCATGTTTGCTTCATGTGTCATAAGGCACGGTTATTATGTGTTAACAAGCTAAACATGGGTCGTGCCTAGCATGACACAACCCATGTCCACGTCTTACAATATACAACATATATAGACTTGTGTGGTGAACCAAAAGCCATAAGGCACGTAACAAAGATCTTGTGTATAAGCATGAATGTTTAATTATGACATGCACACGTAAAATATTTAACCGAGAGGTTTGATAACTTGTTTGGAAACGGAAACACTTTCATGTCACGTATCATAATACTTAACAACTCGTCTTGCTCAATAAAGGATGTGTACACTATAGTATATGCGAACTAGGGTTGTTTGGGATATGTCGAAATAAGTTAGCAAGACCATAGCCGCGTCTTGTGTCCAACACGAGCTCAAACAAACTCTAACGAATTTGTAACTCACTAATCGGTTGTATGATATGAGCTAAATTAGAAGTTAATACTGCCAGGCTTAAGAAGTTAGTACTGCTAGCAGGGTTAGTACTGCTAGCAGAAGTTAGTACTGCTAGCAGAGTTAGTACTGCTAGCATATTGTTAATACTGCTAGTGTATTAATAATACTATTTTTGACATTCCTGAACTTTCTTGTGTCCAACACGAGCTCAAACAAACTCTAACGAATTTGTAACTCACTAATCGGTTGTATGATATGAGCTAAATTAGAAGTTAATACTGTCAGGCTTAAGAAGTTAGTACTGTTAGCAGAAGTTAGTACTGCTAGCAGGGTTAGTACTGCTAGCAGAAGTTAGTACTGCCAGCAGAGTTAGTACTGCTAAGAGAAGTTAGTACTGCTAGCAGAGTTAGTACTGCTAGCATATTGTTAATACTGCGAGCATATTAATAATACTGCTTTTAACATTCTTGAATTTGAGGGACTGTTTGAAACTCATAAGAACCAAAAAGGTAATTTTTGTAAAATAGAGGGACTAAACATATCAATATGGAAACTTAGGGGTGTAAACGATAAATATTCTATTTTAAACTATAAGGACAGTTTTTGCCAATAATAAACACCTAAGGGTGTTTTATATAATTAAGTGATTTAAATAAACACT
>BQNB010124882.1:0-19865 GCA_026074375.1 Tanacetum coccineum
CTTCAAAACCAGGAGGTTGGCACACATACACCTCCTTTTTAATAGTACCATATAAAAAGGCACTCTTCACATCCATCTGATACACAATAAACCCCATAAATGATGCATATGACAAAAATAACCTGATTGCTTATAACCTAGAAACAGGAGCAAAAACCTCATCATAATCAATTCCTTCTTCTTGGGTGTAACCTTGTGCCACCAGTCTTGCCTTGTTTTTAACCACAATATCTCTATCATCTTTCTTGTTTATGTACACCTATTTAGTACCAATGGCCCTCTTGCCGTGTGGTAAATTAACCAAAGTCCAAACCTTCTGTAATTTAAATTGTAGGAGCTCATCCTGCATTGCTTCTATCTAGCTTGGATCTGTCAAAGCTTGGATCACTTTTTTGGGTTCTACTTGTGATAGAAAACAAGCAAACAGACAATTTTGAAAATTTTTATGGTTGATTCTCTGTTGCACTGAACTAAACATACCATGTTCAGTCACATTCTTTGTCATCCTTCTGGTTTGAGGTGTTGAATGTATATCTCCAATGATTTGTTCAAGTGGATGATCCTTGTAAACGCTTGTAGTTGGAATAGGACTGACAGGCATATTTGTTGCCAAATTGTTCATGTCAGCCTTTGCACCAACTTCTTCATCATCATCAAAATAGACAATCTCTTCCAAATTAGGCATATTTGGATCATCAATACATCCATAGACTATATTCTCATCAACAGCATTATTTTCTATGTCAGGAGCATTAACAGTTGGACTAACAGTATTAATGTCTTTAGTGTTGTTGACATTTGCATCCTGCTCTTGATTAACTCTTGGCTCCTCTGTATTTGGCACCTCAATATCTTCATTCTATTAATGTTCAAAATCTGTCTTTTCCTCCTCCCCTGATGGTTTGAATCCAGCATCAGAAGAATCCTTTGAACTTTTAGAGAGTGATGGATCAGATGTCAACAAAGGTAGCAGTATATACTTTTGTTCAGGTACTATTTTCTACCCATCTTGACATGCATCAATGTTTTCTTTGGTACCTGCATTACCATTAGTTTGATTCCTGCAACAACTGGCTTATAATTCATAGATATTGTTAGAGCATCTATATCAAAAAGCCAATTAGGTCCATTTCTTGCAATATTAGGTGTTTCTTCACTAAACTTAACATGCAAGTTCTCTTCTACTATCCTAGTTCTATTGTTGAATACCCTGTATGCTTTGCTATTGGTAAAGTATCCTACAAAGAATCCTTCATCAGCCTTTTCATCAAACTTACCTAGGTGATCTAATGTATTAAGAATAGTAACAGGACACCCAAATGGTCTCATGAAGCTTAAGGCATGTTTTCTACCTAGAAAAAGTTCATAAGGGGTCTTGTTGTGAGGCTTGATAACTAACACCCTATTTTGAACATAACAAGCAGTATTAACTGCTTTAGCCTAAAAAGTTGTTGGCAATTTTGAATCAACTAGCATAGTCCTAGCAGCCTCTATTAGTGTCCTATTTTTCCTTTCTGCTACTCCATTTTGTTGTGGAGTTCTGGCAACACTAAATTCCCTCTTAATACCCTTCTTTTCACAGAACTGATTCATGACCTTATTCTTGAATTCAGTCCCATTGTCACATCTAATTACTTTCACCTTAAGGTCTATTAGATTTTCTATGCCAGTTATGAATGTTTTAAGGATTTCACTAGTTTCATCCTTAGTGGCTAAAAAGAAAACCCAACTAAACCTACTATAGTCATTGGTTACAACTAGGCAGTACATCTTTTTCATTAGACTTTTTACAAATGTTAGCCTAAATAAATCCATATGCAACATTTGTAACGGTTGGCTGATTAAGCTTACAGTCATGGTCTTACAAGAGGCTTTATGTTGCTTTCCTTTCAGACAAGCAACACATGTGTGATTATTTTCAAAAATCTTTGAAGGTAAGCCTTTGACAAGGTTTCCCCTCACTAGTTTGTTTAGTGTTTTGAAATTTATATGCCCAAGCCTTCTATGCCAGAGATTAGATTCATCTAATGTGGCCTTTGCAAAGAGACAAGTTAGACCTCCTGAAGGAACAATATTCTTTAAATCAACACTATACATGTTATCTTTTCTAGGAACTCTAAGCAAGACATTGTAACACCCCCAAATTGGGTCGCAGCGGAATGAGGGTCCGGGGCGTGTTACTTCATAGATCAATAACACAAGATATATATAGAACGACCAAAAAGTTGTTTGAAAATGATACATTGGATTTAACAAAATAATTGTTACATAAGCTCGAAGCTTAACTTGTTCACTTGATCAAAATACAACGATTTTCAGCCCATAACAGATAACAAAATGAAATGCGACAAAATCTTTAATTTCATAATAGAGAGTATGACTTGTTTCAGTCATGTGCCTAGAGATCCACTGTCAATTACTCCTTTGTTCATACAATTCTTGTTGAGGATTTGCCCTACCATAAAAAGTAGTGAATCAGGCTCTTTTAGGGACCAAGCACAGAAGAATTGGATTCGGCCTTATGCATAACATAGTCTAATCTTTTAAAGTTCTTTGATACACCACTTGTGTCTGGAGTCATCGGTACTTTTATCTTTTGCTTTGGTCCTCCAAACCAACATGCTGAGCTTTATCTAGCATTAGCTCACTTTCTTTATTTATCACTTATACTGCTTTTGGACCCCTTCAGTAGTAGTAGTAAATTTCCCTTAACAGTTATTAACTTTTTTTTTAAATTTATATTTTTTTTGTTGTAGAATTATTAAAGGGCCTTCAAACATGTGAATGTGCTCTACTTAAAAACATTTGCTGATCGTCCCTTTGCACTAATTCATAATTGGTCTTGGGTAGGCAGTATTAACTGGTCTGGCCTGTATTAACTGTTAATGCTGCTTTTAAAAGTTTTGCACAAGCAGTATTTAAGTGTTTTTATGCCAGTTTCATTAAGAATGCTTTTGGACAAAATTTCCTTTTAGATGAGGTGATTCATTCTTTTGATTTTGGTGGTGCTACCCTTCTAGCATTGTTCCATTCTGTTTTCTCTACCCATTTTTTTAATAGAAATCACCAATCTTGATCAAATGATTAAAACTGCCACATTCATAACAAGCTTTATTTTTTAAACTCAAAATTACTTCCTAATTTTTGAGTCATCAAATTATTCTAGTTTCTCTAGTTACCTTTAGGGCTTTGACTATTTTTCCTAGGGTATTTAGCTTGCTTTTTGTTCCCTACCTTCTTAATAGACTCCCTAGGTGTTTTCACATGCTCATTAGATTCAACAAATTCTATTTTGGCAAAACTAAGTTTTCTCTGTTTAGACTTAACCAATTCATTTTCATCCTCTCTATACAGATATTCTAGTCTTCAATAAGGGTTCACCAACAAACTTAGGTTTTGACACAACTTGTCACTAGCTTCACTTGTTTGTAACATCAGTATACTAGTTACTGACTTACTAAGACACTATTCTTTCCTCATCATCAAAGTACCAATTCATATTTAGGGGCATGATGTTCCCGTTCATAGGGAGGAAAGCATGATACCCTTCACTTGTTTTGTACCTATCATTCTCCTAACTATCAAACACTTGACTATCAACCACTTGACTATCAAACCCCACATCAGTCTTGAACTTATCACTTACTTAAATCTCTAACAGTTTGCTTAGATTTTTAGATGAATTTCCAAACTTTTCTAAGGTAAGTTTTAAATCATCTCTATCCTTTTTAGCTTTTTCAAATTTCTTTCTAAGCTTTGTTAGTGCATTATCTCTTAATTTAATATCAAGTTTTAAAACTTTATGTCCTCTTCAAAAACAACCTCATTCTTTTTATACACATCTAGTCTAGCCTCTACAGATTCTAGACCGACTTTATAAGCACCTACATTTAATTGAGACTTATTAAAATCCTTTGTCAGATTATCATAATGTTCTTTAAGAGTTTCATAAGATTTTAAACATGCTTTAGAACAAGTAGATACCTCAGAATCTAAGCTTGAAGAACTTGAAGAACCTAAAGATGTATATGTCATAAGTGCAAAGTTTGTAGGCCCTTCTTCAGCCTAATCACTCTAGTCATACCTAAGTCTATCTTTAGCCACCAAAGCTTTTGTCTCTGATGTTTCCACTGTCACATTCCTCCTTACAGGTACTTTATTCATGTTCTCTTTAAGATCCTGCTCACTCCTTGCAAAATGACCATTTTTATGACAGTATAGATATCCACCTTTGATTTTTAACCCTTTTGGTCTCTAGAACCTTTGGCATTATTCTTTCCTCTCCAGTCTTATTTGGAATCTTCTGGCTTATCATAGTAATCATAGCCATCTGCCACTTTAGATCCATCTCTTCAAGTCCTCAACCCCCATTTTTTCAAAAAAATCTGTCGTTAGTCCTTCATCATATAATTATAGAATGTTAGACTTGGTTTGCAAAAAAGATTAGATCACAGCATCACTCATACTATCAGTATTGGTAGATTTAGAACCATAAGCTTGATTTGAACTGCCAGAGATATTGAAAGACACAAAAGCCACATTCTGTGAATTTTGGTTTGAGCTTGATGACCCTTTAACTTTAGTTTCATAAATCTTTAAATTGTTGTATAGGTCATCATGCTTAGGTGTCTAAATCCAGGTTTGTTCCTTCCAGATCAAGGTATGAGTCTTCCATTTGACTGGTAGATTCTTAGAAACTTAGATTCAGATCTTCTTGTGAAATACGTTTTTTTTTTTCACCCAGAATCTCTAGCTGATTGATAAACTTTTAAAGCCTATCATAGGTTTACTCAAGTACTTCTGAGCGTATCTTTATATTGAAATTCTCATACTGTTTTTTAGAGTGTTCTTATGAGTTTTCTTAGACTCTTATTACACTCCAAACCATTTCTCTATGGATTCAATCAGTAGTCTTGGGACATATTTTTTTGTATTAAATATTTAGTGATGTTCATTTGAAGAGCTATCAACGTGTACCTATTGCGTTTAACTCATTCTTCCTTGTAACTTCTCCTATATAGTGGTAGGAGGATCATGTTTTGTCTACCCATCAAACAATACTCTTTGGTGGGGGTGGAGTCTCCATGTACTATTAGTTCCCAAAGAGAATAAATCTTTCATTAGGAATTACATGTTCTATCCTTATTTTCAAAGCTCAATTTCTCCTGGACTTGAGTACTGGAAGTTTGCCAGCAGCAACCATTGTGAAGATCTTGCCTCCATGTTTCATAAACAAATAGTTTCTGGTATGTGAAGATTGTTTCTTCTATTCAATGTTTCTCACAAGCTTGATACCACTTGTTGATCTCAACTTGAATAGATCTTGCTTTACGCTTATAGAAGCTATAGTTGTACTTGAGTAATTCCAAGACAACTAGTAGTAACCTTGATTATGAATATCTAAGACTAATGCGGAATCTTGTCAATGATACTAATAGAATTTCTTATAAAACAGTTAACACAAAATCAATGAAATCAAGAAGGATTACTTAATATTTCAGCCTCAATATAAAATGTACACTATTAATAGTGTTCAGGGTTTACAAAAACTTGAAAGCTATGAATATTAAGATGTAATTATAACATTATGCCCTAGGACCTCCTTTTATACACCATGGAGTCCTAACGGCTTTACAATAATTTCCTTAATTATCATGATCTTTTATACAAACAAGTAATCTCTTTTACCAAATAAGTTATACATATCTTTTTACAAATAAATCTAATAATTATGTTCATAAGTTATCTTGTTCTCCAATCAATCTTTGATCTCTTCTTTATCAATATATTCCTTCACAGCAGTAGTAATCAAACAGCAGTTATGTAACTGAGCACAAGCCAGTATTAACTAGACTTAGAAGTTTATCTAGCGAGTATCTAACATAACTAGCAGTACTAACTTTTTGTACTAGCCAGTAGTAACTAATTAGTTATGTTTTTAGTCTTTCATCTCTGAGCAGTCTTAACTTCTACTAGGCAGCAGTATACTTTTATACTAACAGTAGTAACTTAGCAGTAGTAAACTTTTATACTACCTAGTACTAACTATTAGCCATTAATTTCATTAGTATTACCAGCGACACTAAGTTATGCTTGACAGCACTAATATATACCTGAGCAGCAGTAACTCTAAGAATATCTTAAAGTCTTTTAAACCTAACAAGAACCGTGTTGATTCTAATATGAGCTCTAAGCGTACTGTAATTAATTCGAATTCTAAATCTGTGTGCAAGACATGTAACAAATGCTTAATTTATGTTAATCATGATAAGTGTGTTGTGAAATATTTGAAGTCTGTAAATGCCCCCTGTTAAAAATGTTTTGAGAAAAGTTAAGAAAGTGTGGAAAGCAACAGGGAAAGTATTTACTAATGTTGGTTATCAGTGGATGCCCACTGGAAGGAAATTCACTTTAAGAGAACAATGCCCTTTAACTAGGTTTACTAAATCCAAAGCAGTACCTTTAAAGCAACCTGAACACGTTAGTTCTAGTGAAATTGTGATCACTGAGAGATTTAGCAACACTTCTTAGATAACATTAACTAGATACAAACGTAGAAACAAACATGAAAAGGCAATTTCCACGGGCATTCTCACTACAACTGATACACAGACAATTGATGCTTCTATGAAATATACTGCTGTTTTTGCTAACCAATAGGACCCGAACATAAATTGGGGATCCAACATACCAAACTCTCCATTTTTATCTATTTTCAAATGCAGGTCGTACATATCGTCCTTTGATATTTAGATTCGGGAATGAGCATTTTGGTGCTATTATGGGTTATGAAGATTACATGATTAGTGATAGTGTGATCTCCAGGGTATATTATGTGGAAGGACTTGGACACAATCTCTTTTCTGTAGGTTAATTTTGTGATTCAAATCTGGAAGTTTCATTCAGAAAACATTCGTGTTATGTTAGAGATGTAGATGGTGTGGAGTTACTTAAAGGTTCTCGTGGCTCAAATCTGTATACTATCTCCCGGTGAAGACATGATGAGTCCTCTACAATCTGCGTATTGTCAACGCCTCACAAGAAACAAATCATGTTATGGCATCGGTCACCTAAATATTTAATTTTGGTTCCATCAATGATCTTGTAGAAAAGAATCTTGCGTAAGACGCTTTCCAATGGTTGAAGTTTGAGAAAGACCATCTTTGCTCTGCTTGTCAACTAGGAAAGAGCAAGAAGTATACCCACAAACCCAAATCTGAAAACATAATTCTGAAGACTTACCAAAACTCTTCATATGGATTTGTGTGGACATGAGACGCCAGAGTATTGAAGAGAAATACATTTTAGTCTTCGTGGTTGTATGGATTATTTAAGATTGACATGGTTCGTTAAGTTTTGAGATCAAAAGATGAAAACTCCAGCGTTTTTTATAAATTTTTAAAGCCAAATACAAGTTGGTCTCAATTAAGCAGGTTCGATCGAGCGGTGATAGAAAGTAATTGTGTTTGAGGGTATTGACTTTTTTGTTTTAATTCATGAAATTACACGGGATTTTACAATTCTTGACAAAACCGGGAAAACAAGTGAGTGTTTCACGGGATTTTACAAGTCAAAGAAATAAACCGTATAATGTAGATTAAGCAATTTGAGTTTTAAGTTTATGTTGCAAATTCGGTTGATTAAGCCAATTGCGAATTCGGGTTCTACTAAAAACTGCAAATTCGTGTCCTTAAGAAAGCTGCAAATTCGTGTCCTTAAGAAAGCTGCAAATTCGTGTCCTTAAGAAAAACTGCAAATTCGTGTCCTTAAGAAAAACTGCAAATTCGTGTCCGTAAGAAAACTGCAAATTCGGGTCCTTAAGAGAATTGCGAATTCGGGTCCTTAAGAGAATTACGAATTCGGAAACAACTAGATCTGCTAATTCGGATTGAACCACAGACTGCGAATTCGGATACAACAAAGATTGCCAATTCGAATAGAACTAAAAATCTGCAAATTCGGGTACCACTAAAAATCTGCGAATTCGGGAACAACAAAGATTGCCAATTCGAATAGAACTAAAAATCTGCAAATTCGGGTACCACTAAAAATCTGAGAATTCAAGAACAACAAAAATTGCAAATTCGGGTAGAGCTAGAAACTGCGAATTCGTGCAACACACGGGAGAAACTCAAAATTTTTAAAACACAAAAATACCTTTTTATTGTTTTTTCCTAAAATTTCTTGTACAACTAGTATTCTTAAACCTATAGGTACCTTAAAAATGACAACTTTTTGGTTTTTAAGCCGAAAATTTCAAAATCAAGATTTGTACTTTATAAGGTTTTTGAAAACAAAAGATGAACAAAAATTAGATTTTCTTTGATCCAAAGCAAATACACCTATATCCAAAGATACTAGATCAACTTTACCTAGGTAAATGATCTTTTAGTGTACAAAGAAGCTTTGAAAACAAAAGAAAAGAAAGAAAAAAAACGTACGGAATAACAAGCAAAAACGAACCAAAAATTTAAACACAAAAACTAAGCAAATCACTCTATGGCTCTTGATACCAATTGTAGAATACAAGTAATCTTTGATATATGAACCAAGAACTAGAAAGAGAAAGTAGGATGAAGGATGTATTTTCTAGTGAGAGAAGTAGAGAACATGAAATGCATTAAGTGAAATGAAACATACAACCAACCAACCACCTCTCCAAGGCATGGAGAGGTGTATTTATACTTACAAGGGACGTGGGCTTGGGCTTGCATGGATTAATCCATGGGCCTTTGCTAACTAACTATGTAAGTTTCCAAAAATTACTTAACGAGCTAACGACCGTTATCTATGGAAGCGACCAACACTTTCCTAAGAATGTCGTATTCCTAACAAAGAGCTTCAATTCAGCTTGGTTGACAATTCCAAGATGAACGTTGTCTATCTCTTTAACATAAGTTGAAACATGTTGTTTCACTTCTAGAAGGTTTACAAAGCGAGAAAAAGATTGCTTTATGTCAAAAAGAATAAAGCAATCTCCTTGGGAAATGTTACTTCTAAAGTTGGTATAGAAGTACATCAACTTTCCTTAAAGGACTGTACCTGGTACTATAAAGCATGTGTACATTAAATGGTAGATCAACCACCCATTTAATGCTTGACATGTGTATTAGGTTAACTTGTAAACCCTAATCCCTTTGCCTATAAAAAGAAAGGGATTCCTAGAGTAAATGTCATCTCTTCTAATTAATGTGATACACATTGAAGAGTTCATTTATCTCTCAAACAAACTGAACTGTACTACTGAAGTTGAAGCTTCAGTTTAGTCATAAGTAGTTTGTTTTCTTACTCTCTTAACTTTGGTTAGAGTTTAAGTTCGAAGGAGATAACTCCCTAATTGTCATTCAATCACCTTGCTATTTCGCAAGAAAGGTGTGTCATAGATTCTTTATTTGATTCTAATAAAAGTCTATACGTTGAAAAGTACTTCTGTGTGTTTTAAACTTGTTCTTTATATTGTTCATATATATTTGTTTAAAACTCACTTCGTTGCCATGGAATCTGATTAGTTTAACTGAATAAACCTTATATCAGATTCCAAGGGACCAACAAGTGGTATCAGAGCCTTCTGGTTTATAAAATCCCTTGAAAAGGGATATATAAAGGCTCAAAGATTTTTAAAATCATGATCCATCTTAAATGGCAGCAGTATAAGTACCACAGACTCTTGAATACAGGGGTGGCCAATTAAATGCCGCTCCTGTACTAGAGGTGGAAAATTTCACCAATTGGAAAAAGAGGTTCATGTGCCATATCATTGGTATTGAACCTCAATTTGAAAATATCATCAAAAACGGTCCTTTTATTCCCATGGTAGCTGGCCAAAGGAAGCCAGAAGGACAATAGACTGCAGATGAGAGAAAGGCTGCTAACTTAGATCATCGTCTCAAAAGTCTCATCATGTCCGTCCTTCTAGATAACCAAATGAATTCTGTCATAAATTGCTTAAATGCTAAATCAACATGGGATGACCTGATACTATATCACGAGGGCCCCTCTTATGTGAAAGAAAGTAGGATCATGGACCTGAAGTTATGCTATAACACCTTCAAATTTAAAGAAGGTAAATCTCTAACACAAACTTTCATCAGATACAAAGCTTTGATGAATGAGTTAGTAAATGATGGCATTAACCTTTCAAAGCTTGAAATAAATACTAGTTTTATAAACAGGCTACCAAAAAAGTGGCTAAGTTTCTGCCAAAGTCTTAGAAACACAAATCATGTGAAAGATTCTGAGCTTGCTTCTCTATTTGGTAAACTCAAATATGAATAAAACCTAATAGACAGTATTTATGAGACCAAAAACAAATCTCTTGTCTCTGCAACACCTTTGTCAACTAATTTCTTCTCTACATCTAATATCCAGGACTTTCAAGATAGTCCTGATGATGAAGAGGATACGAAGCAGTCATGAGTACCTAAATGACCTAGAAGAAGAATATCAAGCAAGAGCTTTTTTGGCCTAGTCTAAAAGATTCTTCAAAAAGGGTACTCAAAGGTTCAGCAGTGCAAAAGCAACTGACCAAACTGAATGCTACAAATGTGGCAAGAAGGGTCATTTTGCAAGAGACTGCTGGTCAAAGACTTCAGTTCTATCATATCAATCACCCTTTCAATCAAAATCTCTCAGTTCCCCTCAGCATAAACCAGAACTAAGGCCTACCAAGGGCTTTGAAGTCAAATACAACAAAGTCAAGGCTAAACTGGCACTTCTAATTTTAAGTGCTTCAGGTTCTAAAGCCTCAACAGTAAAGAACAAAGGTCTTATCCCTAAAGCCTATGAATGGGATAAAGAAGAAGTGTCATCAGATGACAATGAGATGGTGGAGGTTAAAGTGCTCATGGCTCTAGCTGAAGATAATGATGATGTCAGCAAAGAAGGTGCCAGAAATGGTAAATGGGTAAAGACCTCAATTAGAAAGGTACACACTCTTCTTGAAATGGAAGATAATGATGATAGAATAACCTATCTAGATTATTTGTGTATTGATCTAAATTATGTTGAAGAACAAAGAAATAATATTTTGTCGAAACATAAAGATCTTGTTCATGAACTGAATGCATGCAAAGAACAACTTTTAGTATTAAAACAAGCAAAACTTGATTTTCTTACCATTTGCATCATATATACCAATTGAGATATCTCAAAGAGAATAAAAACTTAAGAACTAAACGAAAAGCGCAAAAACAATCACTGAAACATGTGCAAAACATTCATAATAAATTAAATTCAGTGTATTCAGTGTAGCAAATCCCCGTCTCAAAAGAATAGAATTAAGGAGTTAATCATTACTGAAGATCCCCGTCCAGTTCTGTCAAAAAGACCCTATCTTTGTAAAGATCTTAGCTGATGACACAAAAGTGTTCATACCTGGTGTTGAAAGACCTTGGTTGTCCAAAGCTGAAGGTTTTATTCTGCCAAATTATGATACTAGTAGGATACTTCCAGCTGAGTCACAAAGAAACATAACTGATCCTTTAGTTGCTATCATTGACTCTTCAGTGACTAAGTATGATTTAGCAGATAAATCTTCAGTCTGCAGCACCCCTCTTCCTCCACTGAAGAAGTTGAATGGTGCTGAACCTACTTCTGGCCCAAAGACTATCAAATCAATTTTGAAGTTAAAATCCACATTTAAAGGTCTGAAAACTTTAAAGTCCTATAATAAAATGAGAACAATCCCAGCTCCATAGCTCTTATTCAGTTAACAAAAACTCTTTCACTTCATTAGTTTAAACTCAACTCCTGCTAGTAAAATAAAAGAATATGTGAAAAAAAGAATATGCTATCCTTTAGCTATTGTAATGAAAGAACTTAACAATCTAAAATTACAATTTAGCAGATCATCATCTTGACACCAAGAATAATCAACACTATAGTTCCATAAAATGCACTTCAAAACAAATACAAAACATAATTCAAAAAGAGTTGTGATTTGTGTGGCTTAAACAATCATCTCTCTGAAAATTGTTATAAAGTTCTGTTTTGTAAAAGGTGTGAGAAAACTGATCACAGAACTTGTGATCATGCTAAGTACATTTCCACCATGAACATGTCTCGGCATCTCAAAAGTCTGGGTAGAGCTTCTTCAAGATCTAAAATCCCAAGACCATCAAAACACTTCTTTCCACCTTGCACACACTGTGGTGGTATAGATCATTTATCCAATGAATGTTTATACTATCCTATTTGTGGATTATGTGGAAGTTATAACCATGACAGAAATGGTCATAATAGTATTATCTCTCTAGAAAGAGAGATCAATCCAAGAAATCCTCAACATACATTCAAAAGATGTGAAGAAGTTTATGGTAGCTCAACTCATACCACAACTGATCACTATGATATTGAATGGTTCAAAAGAGGTGAAGCACTTCAAGCCAAAAAGGCTGAGGCTCTAAAATCAACTAGAGTTGAATCATCAAATGCTAATAGATTTAAGACTCCCACTAAAAGGTGGGTTTCTAAGCAAAACTAACCATTCTGAACGTATTTGTGCAGTGTGACATCAGGAAGCCCATCTGGTATCTGGACAGTGGATGCTCAAGGCATATAACTGGTGGCAACAGTTACCTACATAAATATGTGGAACAACTAGGACCTAAAGTGGTGTTTGGAGATGACTCTACATACACAACTAAAGGGTATGGCTTTATCAAATGTAATGGTATAGTTTTCACAAAGGTAGCATTTGTAGATGGTCTTAAATACAATTTAATTAGCATCAGTCAACTCTGTGATGCTAAATATATTGTTCAGTTTGATGAGAAAAATGGAACAATCTTCAACTCCAACAAAGAATTTTAATGATTGCTCTAAGAGTACGAGATGTTTATGTTTGTGACATGACATCCTCTGCTCAAGATTCTAGATTTTTTGCCAAAGCCTCTGAAAATCTCAACTGGCTTTGGCATAAAAGACTTGCTCATCTAAACTTCAAAACAATCAACAAACTGGGAAAACAAAATCTTGTTATTGGTCTTCCCTCACTTGTCTACTCAAAAGATAAATCATGTTCATCATGTGAAAAGGGAAAGCATCATAAGGTCAGCTTTAAAACAAAACAAACATCTTCTATCAAGAAATGTCTTCATCTTCTTCACATGGATTTATTTGGACCTGTAACTCCTAGGTCCATTAACCATGAAAAATACAACCTTGTCATTATTGATGAGTACTCAAGGTACACCTGGGTATACTTCTTGAAGAAGAAAATTCAAGCACTGAAACCATTATGTCTTTCATTAAAAGAGTTGAAAATCAAAATGACATCAAAGTCAAACAACTCAGAACTGATAATGGTATTGAATTTAGGAATAGCATTCTTATAAACTTCTGTGAAGAAAAAAGGATCTCTTAAAACTTTTCCTCTCTCTACACACCTGAACAAAATGGTGTTGCTGAAAGGAAAAATAAAACCCTCATAGAAGTTGCAAGAATAATGCTTTCAGGATCTGTCTTTTCTAAACAATACTGGAGTGAAGCTGTAGCCACTACATGCTACACTCAAAACAGTCTCAAAACTCCTTATGAAATTTTTCGTCAGAGAATCCCAAACATCAATTTTCTTCATGTCTTTAGATATCCAGTTTACATCCACAATCATATAGATCACTTAGGAAAATTTGATGAAAAAGCTGATGATGGTTATCTTCTTGGTTACTCACTTGTTTCCAAGGCACTCAAAGTCTTCAACACTAGAAGACAGTAAACTAAAGAAACCTATCACATCACATTTGATGAAATCCCTGATGCTATCAAATTCTCAAAACCTTCAGTTGACAACATCAACATTGCTGAAAATAAAAGATATCCACCTGATGAATATCTTCATCCTTATGAGCCTTCTCAAAAGATATCAAACAAACACCAATGATGTATCCTTCATAGAACCCTATGAAAGTCCTAAACCAGTTGTCCTTGAAACTGAAGTTTCATTTGACCAAAATGGTCAAACTGATCAAAATGATCAAACTGCTCAGACTGATGAAATCTTCAATGATAATCTGTCTGAACATTCCAATCACAATAATGATGAAGAAATCATTAATAATCTCCCAAACACTAAAGACATTCAGATCTATGAACACTTATTTTCTCTAAATGTAGAGGATACTTTAGTCCAAGATACAATTTCAATCCCAAATCTACCCATACCCATTCCATCAGTGGTTACTCTAGCTCCTCAAGACAGATGCTCTTAGGATAAACATATTGAGCTATTCAATATCATTAGAAATCCAGGGGCTGGAATGCTTACAAGAGTCATGGCCAAACAACTTAGTGTTGCTTTAGCTCATGAATGTCTCTTTGTAGATTTTCTCTCTGAAGAATAACCTAAAAAGGTCTCTGAAGCACTAATGCATCTTGGATCGGTTGATGCCATGCAAGATGAACTAAACTAATTTGCTAGAAACAAAGTATGGAAATTAGTTCCTGCACCTTATGGCAAAACCATAATTGGCTCAAAATGGGTTTTCAAAAACAAAAGGGATGAAACTGGAATTGTCATCAAAAACAAGGCAAGACTTGTAACTCAAGGCTACAATCGGCAAGAAGGCATAGATTATGATGAGACCTTTGCTCTAGTTGCAAGACTTAAAGCAATCAGAATCTTTCTTGCCTTTGCCACATACATGAATTTCATTGTTTATCAAATGGATGTCAAAAGTGCATTCCTCAATGGTAAACTAAAAGAAGAAGTTTATGTCAAACAACCTCTAGGTTTTGAGAGCAATGAGTTCCCTAACCATGTCTGTAAACTGGACAAAGCCCTTTAAGAACTTAAACAAGCTCTAAGAGCATGGTATGAAACTCTCTTAACCTTTCTCACCGAACACAAGTTTGTAAGAGGTAAGATAGACAACACTTTGTTTGTCAACAAAACTCAAACTGATGTGATTCTGGTTCAAATCTATGTTGGTGATATTATCTCTGGGTCCACTAGCATAAAATTGTGCAAACAATTTGCTAAACTGATAACTCAAAGATATGAAATGAGCATGATAGGTTTCCTCACCTACTTCCTTAGATTTTAGATTAAATAATCTGAAAGAGGCATTTTAATCAACCAAGAAAAATATGTCAAGGATCTGCTGAAAAAGCATGACATAAATGGTTCATTAGTAAAAACTTCAATGGTACCCCCTAACAACTTAGGACCTGATCTCAGTGGAAAAGCTGTAAATGAGACTCAGTATAGAGGTATGATTGGATCACTAATGTATCTAACTGCAAGCAGACCTGACATTCAATTCTCAACTTGTCTATGTGCAAGATACCAAGCAAATCCTAAGGAATCCCACCTTATTGATGTTAAGAGAATTTTTAGGTACCTAAAAGGTACTCACAGTCTTGGTATGTGGTATCCAAAATGTTCAGGTTTTGATCTAAAAGGATACTTAGACTCTGACTATGTTGGTTGCAACATGGACAGGAAAAGCACCTCTAGTGCTTGTCAGTTGCTAGGAGGCAAAATTGTGTGCTGGAGTGCAAAAAAGCAGTAATCTGTTGCTATGTCATCAGATGAAGCTGAAAAGTCAACTCAATGACTATGACATCATATATGAAAAGGTACTCATATATTGTGATAACACCAGTGCTATTGCAATCTCAAACAATCCAGTTTTGCACTCAAGAACAAAGCATATTGATATCAGATATCACTTTATCAGAGATCATATTCTTAAAGGGGACATTGAATTACATTTCATTCCCACTCAATATCAACTTGCTGATATCTTCACCAAGCCTCTGCATGAGCCAACTTTCAAAAGATTGATTGTTGATCTAGGTATGCTGAACATTGATTTAAAACCTAAAGCTTCAGTAATGTCTGAAGAAAACTGAACCTTCAGCGATTTCATCCTAAGCTGAACAAATTTTCATGTTAAAAGTCAGTTTAGTTTTTGCATACAACCTTTAGCTTTCTTAAGTAAAGTAACTGAGCAATCACATATGTCTCATTCATGGATTTGTATGAGCATGTGTGGTTTTGTCGCCTTCGCTGGAAGATTGATGATGATGAAGGTTACAATAATCATTTCAGCATGACATAACATCAAACCTGAACCTATCTCAGCCTTTTCAAACATCAATCTCAAGGTCAGTTTTAAAACAAATGTGATTTTCAAAAATAATATTATTTTATCAAAATAATTTCCTTTCTAAAGAAGTTGTTTAATTAAAATATATTAAAAGAGGATGTCCAAAAGTTAGAATGACCTCATCATCTTTCTCTCATCTACTTTTGCAGTTGAATAGACGGATGTTCACTATTCTAGGTGTCAGAAGCATGTTGTGCTGACTTTCATTAAATATAAAGTTTAGCACACGTTGAAAACAAACCCTAAACATTCCCATAACTTTATAACCTCAAATGAATATTACAATTTCTCAAAGAAATTTTTTTAATTTCATCAATCATATAAATCACAACAACCCATCAATAACTCATTCTCACAAATTCATCCATACCTAACCAAACACATACCTAAAACCAGATAAAAAAATTCAAAACCCTAACTACCCACAATGGCAGAATCATCCTCACAAAACCCCTCATCACCTGAAATCACTCCCAAAGAAGAACCTGTCACTCTTGAAAAACCTGAAAGCCCAAATCCTTTTCTACCTACAAGTCAGGTTGATTTCACCTTTGATGAGGTCACTTTCACCACCAATAATGAAGTTGCACTCCTATATCCCTCACATCCCAACCAAAAATACTTTAAGGATGTGTCAGACTTCATTTCCAAATGTTGTCTAAATGAAGCATTTACAAGAGCCCCAACTCAATACAAAGAGTACCTGAGTGAATTTTGGTATAGAACAAAGACCTTAGAAGGCTCTAAGGTTTGGGTATCCACTCCCATGGGTGGAGTTAGAGGAGACATAGGTTTTACAACCTTTAGGAATGCTCTTAGGGCACAATACCTACCTCACTCAAGTATGTATGTTCACCCACCCTCTATAACAACAGTGAGACCATGGTTTGCAACAATAGGGTATAGGAGAGAGATTGGGGCAAAAGAAACTGTCAAAAAGAGTTGCCTTCCTCCTAGGTGGAGGTTGCTAATGGCTCAAATCTGTAGTGTTTAGGTGGTAAAACAGGTGGCCTAGATCAAATATCAAATAAGGATGCCACTATCTTGTACTGTTTGGCCAATGGAATATAGGTGGATTATGTAAAGATAATATGGGAGGATCTAATTCATAAGCTGAACAAGAAGAATAGGGAAAAGATTGTTCCATATCCTAGGTTTCTATCTCTTCTACTAGAACATATGATGCCTGAATATGAAAATGAAGAGCTCACCATAAACCCCACTCAGGTCTTCAGTGTTCACAACTTAACACTGAAGCCAAACCAACCTGAAGAACCTCCTTTCACTGACCACATGAAGGCCATCTGCAACCTAGATGTGCCTGTGGACTCTAAAGCTCCAAAACCTTCCTCACAAACTGAGGAGGTTCCCAAGGTAAAAATCCTGGAGCTAAAAGTAGACTCAAAAGAAAAGATCTTCAAAACACACATCTGAGTCCACCACTGAGGCATCTAAATCCCAAACCAGCCAATCAGAAAAAGAAACTAAGTCTAGTTCAACCAAGGACAAAAGCCCAAGTCGTCCTTTACTTCCCACACCAGTGGTTGGTGAAATGCACACTAAAACACAAAGTGGATTTGGCTACACCAAAAAAGTGTGACGGTATACATATAGTCACACATGATTTTTCGAGTGTGTGTGACTAAAGGTCGCGTGACCGTAGGGTACCTACGGTCACATTTTTGAGTTAGTGGTCGTATCCATTAAAAAATAGTGACCAAAACCTTAACATGTGTGACTAATTAGGTACAAATTTAGTTGGATTAATCAGTATTAGTGACCGTAAACACTGTATAGTCACACAAAGCATGTTTTTTTTATATTTAGTCACATACAATTAAGCATAAAGTGACCAAAAGTGTTAATAAGTGTGACCATATGGTGTTTAAAGTGAAGTAAATGTGTATTTTGTGTGACTATTGTTCATCTAATAGCCACATGAAGTTTATGTTTGTGTGGTCTTTTGTAATATTTAGTCATACAAATCATGTTTTTGGGTATTTGGTCACATACAATTAAGCATAAAGATACCAAAAGTGTTAATAAGTGTGACCAAATGCTGTTTAAAGTGAAGAAATGTGTATTTTGTGTGACTACTGATCATCCAATGGCCACATGAATTTTATGTTTGTGTGGCCTTTTGTAATATTTAGTCACACGAAGCATGTTTTTTTAGGTCTTTAGTCACATACAATTAAGCATAAAGTGGCCAAAAGTGTTAATAAGTATGACCATATGCTGTTTAAAGTGAAGAAATGTGTATTTTGTGTGACTACTGATCATCCAATGGCCACATGAATTTTATGTTTGTGTGGCCTTTTGTAATATTTAGTCACATAAAGCATGTTTTTTTGGTATTTAGTCACATACAATTAAACATATAAACATTCATGTCTTTAAACTAATTAGGTACAAATTTAGTTGGATTAATCAGTATTAGTGACCGTAAACATTCAGTATTAGTACATATGTATTTGCGTAAAGCTACATATGTACTACCAACACCTTATTTCGCAAATAGAAAAAATAAAGTCCAGTACATTTGAAAGGTATATACTGTCACTCTACTACATATCAAGTAGATTAAGGTTTAAGTTAACCATGTGAGAAAGAGATCGAGAATGGGTTTATAAGAATACGAGTGAACTAAAGAATGGGTTTATATATAAGTATACGATTCTGTGGACCAATTTTGTGCAGGTCATGAACAATCTTCTGGACATTTTAGGATGGCCCATTAATAAGTCCAACCTCGCCGCAAAACCACCTCTTTATTCTAATATATCTGGCACCCGAATCACCGAAACAATACATCTAGTTTCTTGAATAAATTGACATTTTAGGATGACCCATTAACAAGAACAAATGACATAAGAACAAACTAATATAAAAAACACAACTGAGGTCACACCTAAAAAAACCAAACAATGAGAACCCCATATGACCCATTTGCAGCATACCTGCAAATTAACTAAATGGAAAATTGCAAAATCAGTGTAGATATTCTCATTATATTTGTAGCAGACCTGCAAATGGACTTAATGGCACCAAACGTCATGTACGTCAAGTACCAAACGCCCTTTTGACTGCACATTAAAAAAACTATCCAACTCGTGATATTAACTGTTATAAACCAAACGCCCCTTTTGACAGTAGTAAACCAAATATAGATTCAAAAAAAAACGAAAGACTAATAATAGTACCTCACAACCTCCACGTCTCAGTATCTCACGACCTGAAATACCTCACAATTGCATATCCCTAACCATCCCACGAGCCAAACAAACTCACGATCACACCACCTGAACGACACCATCTCTAGAGTCTAAACCATCTTCACGACCTCGCCACCTCCATAACCTAAACCATTTCACAACCCGAATGATCTTTACACCCTGAACCATCTTCACAACCTACCCCTCACAATAATTACCAAAAAAGTTACTTATAGAGAAAAAAACAAATAGAGCAAGTAGAACAAAAGTTAATTAAAATAAATCAGGTAAATTCATCAAGTGTGTTTAATCTCAATAGGGGTGCAAGATATTTCATCAGTTATTGATTTTCAATCATCTTTGACAATCAATGTCGTCAATAAACACATACCCAAGTAATTGATTTATATCATATGTATCCAAACACTAATTAAGAAAACGATAATAAATTAAGACAAACAGAGTCCCTAAACATGAAGGTGGTTTGAGAGAGATGAATTAACAGATAGAACAATATACCTAACAAAGTTTTCGATCTTGA
>BQNB010124884.1:0-19864 GCA_026074375.1 Tanacetum coccineum
CAAACTAATGTCGCAAACACTCCCATAGGCGATTAACCTAAACAGAACAAAAAGTAAAACAATAGTGATCTGGAAAAAAAACCCGTCGGTAACCCAATAACACTTTCACTTCACTATTGACCCAAGAAAAAATAGATAGGAGATATAAAGAATTTTAGAGAGAGAAACAAGAGAGAGAAAGTAGAGAGAAGAAAAAGAGAATGGTTGAATCTAACAAATGTGTGTGAAAACAAAAGAGACCAACACCCTCTCCACACTTGGAGAGGGGTATTTATACTTACACCATGAGGCTTACATGCCTATGGGATTTCTATAGGCCGAGCTCAGGATTACATGGGATTACTTGGGCTTTAGCCCATAACACATAACCGATTAGATTACATAGACGAGCCCGTTTACCCTTTCTAGCCTATTACAACATATAATTAAATAAAGACCGAAGCTTCCTCATTGGGTGACCGAGCTTCCTTGTTTGACTCAATATATTGGGCTTACAATCTCCCTTAAAGCGAGGTCTTGAACCTTGAAACGAGCTTCCTTGTTTGACTCGATATTTTGAGGCTAACAATCTCCCCCGAAGCTTGGTCTCTGATAGATTCTGAGCTTCCATGTTCACAGTCATAACATGGTCTTGGGTTTCTTGGGATTGCTTTAACATTGAGTTCTTGAGTCTTGTTCTTGGTCTTTATCTTTGTTGTAGGCTTGTTCCTTCATGCTGTGTGATCTTTGATCTTGAGTCTTTTTTTTACTTTGACTTTAATTCTGAGATCTTTAAATCTTTTCCTTATTTGTCTTGTTGTCTCTGCCATCTTACGATCTTGTGTCTTTACCAATATGCTCATACTATGCATCATCTTGAAAGCTCGCTAACAATCTCCCTTAACAATCGTTATCTTGATAATCTTGATAACTTTTAGGAAGATCTGGAATATTAGAGTTTGCGGAAGTCTTTGTATTTTGAGCATTCTTGATTCTTGAATCTTGATGCTTATAGTATGTCTTTGTAGCTTGAGTATGAGCATGTGGTAGTAAATTCGACTCTGCTGGAATGAGGCTGCAACACCGTCGTTTGTACATGCATTTTAAAGTTAGTGATAAACAGCAGATATGGACGAATATGGCTTTATCATTCGTCGAGATTCGGTTGCATTAACCTCCGGTTCTGTGAGGACCGTTTTACAATATAAATACTATACCTGTGATCAGGTAGGTTCAATTTTGGAAGAACCTCCTTGACAGGGTTTCCAGCTCAAAGTGTTAGATCCTCTAACACGTATGCATTAGATTCACCGTACTTGCTTGTTCTCAATACCGGAACGTCTCAAAGCAGACAACACGATATAAGTGAATCAGATAGTTACTATCTTTATGATTGAGTCATCAATTCATTTACTGGAACAAGTTTGATTCACATAGAATTGCACCATCATTTCTTTCCAGTTGACACAAGTTTGATTCATATAGAATCACGCAAGTCACCTACCGAGAGCTTGTTTGATGTTGGCTCAAGCAGGATTTCCATCTTCACGGTCAATACTTAAGTATCATTCGGATGTTCTGGCAAAATCACAAGGATAATGCGTAAGACTCTTGTTAACAGCTTGTAAACTTATCGGTGTTCAACAAGTGTGATGAGCTGCCATTTTATACACTTTTTCGGGGTCGTTTAACCCCCTAAATTGTGCATTTATGCCCAAAATAGGTACTTAATAGTTCCTTTTTAGGTATTTCGCATTTGGAAGATATTTGGAAGAATTACACGTGACTAGGGCTTATTTGGAGAAGAAACAGACAAGACTACGAGCCTACAACAACATCTATCAAGAATGTCTTTACAGTGGCTAAAGACGGTGTCACAAATATAATGTGACGCCGTCACCACGAAGATCAAGACGGCGTCACCATATCTCAAGACGGCGTCACAATACCACGACCCACCCAATATCTAGAATATTCTATTCATGATAGCGTCACGATTAAAACACGACGCCGTCACAACATTTTTCCTATATATAAAAACCTAAATTTGGGTTTTGAGGGTGTAACTTTAGAATAAAAAGAGGGTACGAACCCTAGTTCATTTAGCAGCTGTAGGGGATGATTTTAGGGCCTAAAAACCTTATTGTAGCTCTTCCAAATGGATTTTAATCAATAAGGTTTACTATAAATCATCAATATGTCCTATGTGTTGTTGATTTATCTCGTAAGCTTTATCTTTATTATGCTTGGCTAAACCTCTATTGTGTTTTATTTAATGATTGTATGACACCTAAAAATGTAGATCTTAAGGTGTTGCATCTATGATGGATGTGCACATTAGGTCATAAGAAAACCAGCTTTTGCCAAGCAATCGCTATTGATATGTCTAGTCTAGGGAAACATGATTATGTAGGAAAGGATACCATCGGGTAATAGTCTATCATACTACCTTGCCCCTAATAGGTGTTGATCCACTCAATAATATCTAAAGTCACAGCCTTAGTGTACTCCAGGGGGCCGTGTAAAAGTCTTCATAGTATCTGCATGTGCGTTGCTCTAGCGGCATACTAAGTAGACGATGAGTTCATGTAATTCGTTCATACTTTAGGAAATAGTTACACAAATCATCACAAGTGTGACAAGGCAACAACACTAGAATAGGAGAAAGCTAATCTAGGGAGCAATACCATGGATTAAATAAACACAGTCTTTACTTATTGTTATCACCAGTACTTAGTTAATATTTAGTTTAATCAGCTAAAAACCAAAACCTCCTCTTCCAATTAATGATTACTTTGCTTTCCATAAAAAATATAAAAATACAAAAATAATCCTTCTCACAACCCTTTAGAATTCTGTTAGAACCGTGGTCCAAGACTTCTAACCTATTCCTCGATGTGGAACGATAAACAACCCGAGTCTTGCCTAAACTACACTACACCGATTAGGTGCACTGCCTAGGGAGTTGTAAAACTTCTCGTGTAGAGGTCCTACGACGACCGCACATCATTTTGGCAATCGTCTCCTGGGTAATAGTTAGATTCTGATCTAGTTTTAGCTTAGTTCACTTGCTTGAATCCTTTCAAGTAAGATTCTAATGTCCCAGCATATTAGCTATCTAAAGTCTATCTTTATTTCCGTACATTAGCTTTCTTGTAGTCTATCTTTTCTTCGTGTTAATTGTTTCGTATCTATCCGTACTCTATGAGATTACTCCAAACCAAGCCACGAGGGCTATAGGAATACCATCAAGCTCCCTGAAGGGAACAACGTGGTACCTCTTCGATCCGACACCATCCGAATGGTGCAAAACAGATGCTCATTCCACGGACTTCGGTCTGAGGATCCAAACCAACACCTCAAGGACTTTCTTAAACTTGTGGACTCACTTGACATTGACGGTGAAAATAAGGAAAGAACGCGCCTGAGTTTATTTCAATTTTCCCTACGCGATCAAGCTAGCCATTGGCTTGAACGCCTTCCAGCAGGATCCATCTCCACATAGGAGGATCTTACTACCCGATTCCTTGCTTAATTCTTTCCATCGGGAAGGACCGCAAAACTCCGTAATGATATCCTAATGTTCCAACAACATCATAGAGAATCTCTATCCGAATCATGGACTCATTTCAAGGACTTACTCTAAAAAGTCCCTCATCATGGCATAGACCTTTGGCTCAAAGTAAAAATTTTATGACCATGTCAATCCCGTCAAAAGACGAACCATTGACCAATCGGCCGGTGGTAAACTTCGTGACCTCAACCCCTAAGAATCCTGGGCAATATTAGAGGACCTCGCCCTCTATGACAACGAAAGTTGGAACGACCCAAGGGATTTCGCTAAGCCGTTCAAGGCAATCGCTTTGCCTCAAGATGTCCCGAGTACATCCGATCGCCGTCTAATCGAGCTCAAAAAAAGTCCAACGCTTGATGGAAGCTCATCTTGATTTGACACAACCTACCCAAGTAAACAAAATCACTACCTCATGTGAAATCTGCAGTGGTCCCCACGACACTTAGAATTGCATGGAAAACCCCGAACGAGCCTTTTTTGAGTACGTATCCTCGCGTACTGATGAAGCGGGAGGTAAGTGGTATACCTTTAAGCCTGAGCAAAACAATCTTGGTAACACCTATAATCCATCATGGAAAAGTCACCCGAACCTTAGGTGGAAACAACTTCAATATTCTCAAAATAATTTTTCAAACCCCCCTAACTGGTTCAAACCCAACAGTTCGATCCTGAACCGTTCCTTCAACAACCGTCCTTAAAATTTTAACAATCAATCAAATATAGAAGGACTGGTTTTCGAGTTCATGGCATCTCAAGACGCTAGATTATCCAAGTTTGAAGGCGATTTCAAACGACAACAAGGCGAGATGACCAACAAAATTGATACTATGTTGAAAGCCATCACCGATCAAATAGCGGGCACATTACCTATTGATATGGTTAAGAACCCGAAACTAGGGACCCATCCAATTTCGTCTGCTTGTTCTTACCCAAAAATGGACCCGCAATGCTCAACACAAATCCATAGTTCAATTAACGCCATCATAATCTACCCTAAGAAGCCTGAAGAATCCCACGTTAATGAGCCGGACGTTGAACAAGAAAACCCTGGAGACACCAACTCTAACCCACACCCACAACCTAATCCATTAGCTTTCATCGCCACAGAATAGGTACGAAAGCTAAATTCGATGCTTGAATCGCTCAGGTTCCCCGATCCCCCAATATGAAATTCGTATGCTCTAAGGAATATGATGGAGAAGTGATGTTCATCGAGATCATACAAGATGATGATGAACCCCAAAATAAGGATCCCGGTGAAAGAGAAGGGGCAACAATGGAAGAAATAGTAGTGGAATACTTTGACACTTTCCCGACTAGGAATGAACTAACCTACCATAGGTACCTAATGAGTGGCCCAATCCCTTCAATATTTCTTAGAAACCCTATCATCACGGAAGGATGCCTCTACAACCTTAAGATACCATGCAACATTGGACACGTGCATATCGAAAAAGCTTACATTGACCTTAACTCCCCTCTTAATATCATGACCCGAATGATGTACAATTGGATCATGAGAAGAAAACTTGACCCTAGGGAAAATGCAAATGTAGGAATTAGCAATTTCACAGGAAGGATCAAAGGGATGCATGTATTCACAGGAAACTTTACCTATGTTGTAGACTTCATGATTGTCGAGGATTTCAGTTCAATCATAGACCCTAGGTTGTCACAAGTAGTACTATGGAGACCTTTTGTAGAAATATCCAACATGACTCATGACCCACCCGAAGGTGTTGTTAGATTCATTAGAGGGGCCTCACGCTCACTACATTAGCAACTAACGGTCTCTGATTGAAAGGGGACTTAGATGGCAGTGTGGTAACTTATGCAATAATATTCAAGCAACAATCTGGATAGCATACAATTTAAAAACACTTGTGTCTAAAGTAAAACAATCATGTCCAAAATTCACAGTTTCAAATATAAGTATTCAACGATCTCAAATCATGTAGTAAACAAATCAAGCTTTAGTAAAAATAGTCATGTAATGCTTACGCATAGAATCAATAAGTTTATTTAGTAAAACAAGCACGTATTCTCACCCCGAAAACAGTTTATGAAAACCATTAAAAGAGAAAAGGTGGGGCTATGAACTCACATTGATGATGAAGAGCGATCTGGCAGAGATGCACATATTAAGCAAAGCACAAACGGAAAACCAGAACGGCTCGACCCAGAAGTTACAGCTTATCTTAACAGTTAAGACCCACTAGCCTAGCTACGTATATTGGGTTTTACCGATGAATGGTTACGTAACGCGACCGTTGATACAAGATTTATGCTTTAAAGTTTTTAATAATTTGGTGGTTGGTTTAATAAAATAAATCGATAGAAAAAGTAAACGCACCGTATATAATATAGTCCGAATATATTACATATGACAATGGACCAAGTATAATATTCATATGGAAGAATTATATATAACAAAGACAAACAACCAAGAGAATAATCGAGGTATATAATACTTTGCAAGTATTATATAAGAAACGTGAGAAAAATAACTGAAGCAAAACAATTTGACACATTTTCAGAAATCACCAATTAAATTAATAAATTGTCCTTGCATAAAAGTAAACGTACGTTTTAAAGTTTCATAGTATATAAACGATGTTCTAAACTTTACAAAGTTATGATTTTTATCTTTTAATCGGGAATTTATAAAATAATATTTTATAAATGTGTATTTCGTTACGCGTTTTAACTAGACTAGTTGTCTCGTTAGTAAAAATGTAGCTTTCGTTTATTTACCGGTTGATTGTATCATTACAAATTAATATTCTTAAAACTATATAACTTCACCCCGTTATCGCGTTGATAAAATAATAAAAATTATAGTGAGTATTTACTAAGTATAGAAATTTATAGCTTTTTCGGCATGACCTGTCCGTTTGTAATACGTTTTCCATATTTATAAAATCTAACGTTTTTTCCTTAATCAATATATATATTACAAATATTCGCGGGTTTCAATGTATATGTGTATATATATATACATAAACGAGGCCGAGATAGGAAACAAAACAATAAGTATTATTTAACCATTTAACCACCACTTAATCCGATTTTGTATTTATAAAATCTTACGTTATATTTAATTTCCGATTTACATAAACCAAACACGCCTGAAAGATTGTTAAACCACGAAACAAAAACGCACCCTTAGGGTTCTGTGTAACACGCCCCAAAAACTGATATGCAGCGGAATGGTTAACATTGGGGTGCTAACCTACGTCAACAGTACCAGACATCAAGATATAGGAAACGACCTAAAAATGGCGTTTTAAACAAGAACATTCGATGCATTATAGCAAAATCAGAGTTTATACATTAGGTCCCATAAGTTTTGAAAAGAAAAGACATACTACATAAGTTCTTTAAACAAAAGCTTTAAAAATCCCAAAAGACGACATAAGTTTTTATTAGATAAGTTGCAATCGAATTAATTAAAACCCAGAACCTCTTCATCGATATTCCATCACGCGCTTTCCCATCCAAGCTTCTATCTGAAGACCTGAAATTAAACATGCTAAGGCAACACAAAGGTTGGAGTGAATTCATAGGTTTTATAATAAAAGTGTGACAACACAAGTTTTAAGTAATGAGGACTAAGTATAATATTTCCAACGTCCAAAAACATTATAATTGCAACTAAGCTCATGACCCACCGAAGACCTTAACTGTTTTGTCCCAAGTGTAGGGTGTCTGCCAAAACAACCTACAAGTTATTCTTAATGTTAAATGCACCATGGTCAACTTGTGACCAGAAATTCAAGTGGGGATTGTGTAGTCCCGATAGAATCTATCCACAACACTAAGTCGCGCACAATAATAGTAATTGACGGTTCATGATATGTAAGGGGACTTAATGGCACTGTGTAACTATAATAATATGCAGTAATAAATCTGGATAGCATACGATTAAAACAAACACTTTGTGTCCGTAGTAAAACAAGCATAGAATTTCATCCCGTAGAGTTTATAAAACAAGGATATAAAATGGGGCTATGAACCAAAACAGAATGTAAAGATGGTTTAAATTAAAGCTTAAAGGAGTTTAAGAAAACAATAAAGGTTTAGAACACAAGGAAAAAAAAACTTAACTGAATTTCATTAATCAAAAGTACAGGTACAATTAAAAACTTTTAAACTCTAAAGACTTAACTTAAAGCTATACTTGAACTAAAAAAACTACTTGTAAACTACATGAACTACTTGACAGCCACAATGGCTTTTACAAAGCTTTTATAGGAAAAACGACTAGGTCTTTTTGTCTTCTTTCACTTGTGCTTTCTTGTAGACACAACAAGTGTATTGTGTTTGTTGTGAGAGTGTAAAGTCAAGCACATCTCAGCCCTTGGTTTTTCTTGAAGCCCAAGCCGATTGATATAGACCATTGATTGGTTTTTGTGTGGGTTTGGATTGCCAACATGGCAATCTTACAGCTGGGAAAGTTTAGTGGAGGGGGAGGGAAGGGTTTATCCATAGGGTGGTTTGGGTTGCAGGGTAAAACGGGGGTGGTTAACCCGTGAGTTTGTTGGGGGGGGGGAAATTAGGCGGGAAAAAAAGTTTATAAAGGTTGGGGGTGACAGGTAATAGTTTAGGGTTTTGGCAAGGTTGGTCCTTGAGGGATATATGGGTGTTTGCAATTTTCGTCCTTTTGGTTAACTAACTTTGGGGAATTGGCAATATAACCCCCCAAGGGTTATATTGCTTATTGCAGTACACGTCCTTGTGTAATACAAGTATGGGGACTTGGCAGTTTTGCCCCCCACTTGTTACTTTGAGTAATATGCAAAATCAGCCCTTGTCTTCATTTCCTCTTTTTTCTTCATTAAATACAAGTTTAGGGATTTAGCAATTTTAACCCTTAAACTTATATTTCTTCACATGTTGACTTTTGGATTTGTCGGGGTTGACTTAGGTTGACTTTTTCAGGCTTGGGCTTGGACTTTGACTTTGTCTTTTCCTGCTTTTCCATTCCGAGTCCGGTTTTGTCGTTTTGGCTTCGTTTTTCATCTTTTTCTTAGATATCCGTTCCTGCACAATACAATTAGTAAAACAAGCGTATATTTGGCATTTTAAGTCTGTTTTTGGTTATTTTAGCTCATTTTTAAAGGTAAAAGGTATGTGTAATTAAGCACATAACAGCTATATTACTACGGAATTTCATAATGAGGCTTCTTCGGATGGCGTATTGACGAGTTGTTGGATTTACGATTTAAAGTGTCCTAACTCCCCGTACGTCATGTCATGACCTCTTAAATTATGATAGCCCGAACGATAGTACGATGATAACTATATAGGATTATATACAGTTGTTGTTAGGCAACGTACTTGAATACTGATTCGACCTATATTAACTAGGTTGCATTCGGGCGTTAGCGTGACACGTTTTTACTTAGGATACGTACATAAGGTAAATAAATGGGTGAGGGTGGTGCCTGCTCTGGCTCCTCCGGGCCAGGCACGTAGTCTGGTGATGGTGGTCCCTCAGGGCCAGGTATGTAGTCAGGCGATGGTGTTACCTCAAGGCCAGGTATGTAGTCAGGCGATGGTGGAACCCCATAAGCAGCCATTATGTAAGCATATGGGTGTTCTGGCATAATAGGTGGTCCATCGACTCTTGGTGAGCCAATGTCTGAATCGTCCTCGACTGGAATGGATATTGATGTGTATGTAACTGTAGAATGCTCAGAATCTGACATGATAATATCTGAAATCAAAATTAGCTTATATAAGTATGCTAATATAAGACTCTTATAGTAATATACATTTATATTATAACATGTATATCAATCATGAATATCAATCATGCATGCATCTAGCCTAACCGACTAATGCACAATTAGTACCCCTTTGTATGAATGCAATGTTTGAAAACGGTTATAGTCCAGCAAAAACATTTGACCTGGTTCTCTATAACCTTGGCTCTGATACCAATCTGTAACACCCCCAAATTGGGTCGCAGCGGAATAAGGGTCCGGGGCGTGTTACTTCTCAGATCAATAACACAAGATAATATAAGAACGACCAAAAAGTCATTTAAAACTGATACATTAGATTTAATAAAGTATGTGTTACAAAAGCCCGAAGCTTTACTTGTTTACTTGTTATTATTACAAAGATTTCCAGCCCATAACAGATACACAAAATGTAATGTGACTAAATCTTTAATGCATGACTTCATAATATAACCACCAATGTATCCTTCGCACCTCGTGCTTAATGACCTCCTGAAAAACATTGCATTTTAAAAACGTCAACATAAAGTTGGTGAATTTCATAGGTTTATGTAAATGTATATGCAGGACCGCAAGACTTTCCCAGTGATAATGCAACAGATGCAGACATCACAAAATGCAATTACGTATGCCTAAGCTCATGACACCGAAGCTCGACATAAATGAATACAATATATAAATATTGCCTACATTGCCCGTGATGATGTTCAACCCGTAACATCCAGTATCCGACATGATATACGTTCGTTTCCAGTGATAGCTAGTCACCCGAACGGGGAGGTCAATCCCAAATAGATCTATCTATAATCATTCGCGCTCACATTCCAGTAATTGACAGTTCATGATTCATGGGCATAGTGGGTTATCGCTACTTAGGCAAAACGTAATCATGATAAAATGTACACTTGCGTCCAATTTGTAAAACATGGGGCTATGAACTCACCTTGAGTGAGTAAATTGATAATAAAATATCCCAAATAAAAACGCGTCACGCTAACGCCCGAATGCAACCTAGTTAATATAGGTCGAATCAGTATTCAAGTACGTTGTCTAACAACTACCATATATAATCCTATATAGTTATCATCGTACTATCGTTCGGGCTATCATAATTTAAGAGGTCATGACATGACGTACGAGGAGTTAGGACACTTTAAATCGTAAATCCAACAACTCGTCAATACGCCATCCGAAGAGGCCTCATTATGAAATTCCCTAGTAATATAGCACTTTGATAACTAATAACATATATATATCTATATAGCTATATCACCATCTATTCGTTTAAGTGAAATCGTATTTATAAAGTAAAAACGTTTATAATTACGCCTTTAGCAAAAATGACATAACTTTGTCGTTTTAAGTCCGTTTCTCGCGTTTCTTACGCCCACGCTTTCGTATTAAGACGAGTGATCATAATATTGTATTTTTAAGTTTCCGAGATTCTGTTGTGAATAGTGTTTTTACTGTTCATTACAGCTTATAACTTATTAACGCAAAACCCGTAAATGTCGTATCTTATTCGTTATAGCTCCGTTTTTAGCGATTCTTTCGAACACGTTCTCGTAATTGAAAGTTTTATCATATTATTGATGTTTACAAAGTATAAGTTTCTGCCATGAATAGTAACTTTTTATAAAATTTGTTTTATAAAGTATTTAGCGTCGTAAACTCGTAACTAGCGTATCTTCTTCGTTATAAATCGGTTTTTCAAGTTCTTTACATGCCCACGATCCTTGGGACATGTAGTATCTTATAAAATCATAAAACATATGTGTTAAATTCGGACTTCAAACAAACCCTTTTGAATATTTTGCAATAATGTGTTTAAAACTTGTTTTTACAACTTTTTAGCTTAACCACTTTGTTACAAGTCCATTACAATACTTATTATCTTATGTCTTACATATAATAAGTCCATTAGATCATGCTTTGCTCAAGTGTGTTCAAGATAACAAGTTTAACTACCATTTTCACTTGTAACTCATAAGTTAACATTAGAAACCCCTAATTTGTCATAAACATGTTTATACCGTAAACACATGTTAAAACATTAACATCCTTTTAACATCATATTAGCATCCATGTGACATGTAAATAAAGTTCATAAAACTTTATCATAAGCAAAATATTCATTTTACCATATTCAAAAGTATCTAGATGGTGATTTAGCTTAAATATAACAAGATGAACACATAAAATCTTTGTTATGAATGATTAAGCTTTTAAATAACCTCTGTGTGGCTGGTAGTAGAGAAAAGAATAACAATCACACCCTTGTGATTAACAACATTGGCTTGAAAATATAAGGTGAAAACCCTAATTTCAACCAAAAACCCTAATCTTGCAATATCTTGTTAAAACCTCTTCAAGGCTTAACCAACCCTTCAATTATTCTTAGAATACCTTAAGTATGATGTATAAACACTAATATGGTGAAAGAAAATCAAGTTATGGATTGTGTATTATTGAGGTTTTGAGCTGTGGCTATTGTAAGAGGGAAAGGGAGAGACTTTTCTTGTTTACACTTTGGAAAATGGAAGATGTGTGTTTACTTGCTAGATTAGGCAGTATATACTTAACCAAGGACTCAAATAAGGCCTCAAGAAAGGTTCCTAGGGCAATTGGTCAAGTGCATGTGAAGGTGTAAGGCTTTGTTCCCTTGATATTCATAATATCTAGATATTATGGAGAGTAGTCATGCAAACAAGATATTACTTGGTCCTATCTCTTGGAATTCGGCCACATACACATATATGTGATGTTATATTGATTATTTTGTGTATTGGGTATAATCGTGGGTATTCGTTTAAGCGTAGTTATGTTTTGGTGCTTCCGGGAATGCCGAAACGCATTTTATCTCGAAACGTAAGCATTTTACGTAACCAATAAAAATAAGATGAAAAAAGTTGATAATTGATAGTTGCTTAATTACACATACTTTTACCCTCGGAAAACGAGCCGAAACGACCAAAAACAGACAGAAAATGCCAAATATGTTTGTGTTTTATCTATTTTGTGGTTGCAGGTACCGGATATGTGAAAAAAGACAAAACCGAAGAAAAACAAGGAAAACCGAGCATGAGATTAGAAGAGTGATCAAGAATCAAAGCCAAAGACGTTTCCATCTTGATAAAAGTCAATTCCGGGCCCGAGAAATAAAGTCGGATCAAGCCCGTGTGAAAACCAAGCCCAAAAAGCCCAACTCATCATTTTAAATTCAAACCAAAATCCCTAAGCCCAAATACCATTACCCGGCCCATTATAAGCCCAACCCACCACTTAACTACCGTTATCTAACAAGGACCATTCATGTAATGTCTTATATAAAACTCAAGGGGCAAAACTGTCAAAACTAAAGTTAAAACCACAAAGGACCATACGTGTAATGTAATAACACAACTAGAGGGACCATTTTCGACAACTCTCTAAACTATCCCCACCTCAGTAACATTTTAAAAAATAATAAAAAAATTGTTACTGTTCATCTCTTTCACCCATACCTGCCATTTCCCTAAAACACCCTTTCTCATTCGTTTCACCAAGAACAACCAATCAAGGACAGAACTGTCCTTTCTTCCCCCCCCCCCCCCTCAACCCACACGCTCAAAGCATGCTCATCCACCCTGGCAATCCGCCCTTATACACAAAGAAATCCAAGGGCTAAGGTTTTAGATTGGTGATCCGTATGAGTTTGGAGGCGAATTCAAAGGCTAGGATTAAAGCTTGGGATCACTCAAAGGAATCCTCTCACAGAGAAAGCACACCAAGAGACCTCAAGACCTCCTCATTTTTAGCTATAAATAGAATAGGATTTTCATTGTAATTTTTTTTGTCAATTTTTTCATGCATTTTTTAAATTGGTTTACCATTTTCTAATGTAATTTTCTTTTCTGCAAATTTAATTACTCGGTCATTCTTAATTTCCAGCCTTGTAATTTCCCCTTCAATAAATAAATAAATACCAAAAATATTGTCATTTTTTTTTTTTTCCCCATTCCATTTCCATATCCTTGTTATGTACTGTTCTTTGCTTATTGTCCATTCATTTAAGCTTATTTAAGCTTTTAAAGCTTTGTGTTGCTGATTACAAAGTTTGAAGAAGATTTGAAGAGTTTGGGTGAAATCTGAGATTGGGTCAAAAAGAGCAAAAGTTGGATTGACTTGGTTTTGGTTTAAACATATCTCTAAATTTTTTTATTAGATTAGTTAGATAATCTGTCTTTAGCTTATTAGTTATAGATCCTAGTTGCCTTCATTTTTGTCTTTAAAAGCTTTAAAAATCCAAAAATAGTAAAAATAGAGTAGATCTTTGATTATTGCTTGTTTAGTTGATTAATCATTTTTGTTAAGTTAAATTTAAGCTGAATAATGTCTGGGATCATAGTTTAGATAAGTAGATTTTATTTTTAAAGCTTTTATCAAAACTGTCAAATTTTGAAAGGAGTGTTTGGATTTAGCTACTTTGACCTCAAAAAGTCAAAGTGAGCTCTTGAATTTGGTTGAGTCAGTTTCATTCTACCTTATAATCATTAGGAAAAGCAATTTTAAAGGTTAGTTTGCAAAAATCAATAAGTTTAGGCTTATTTTATCTTTCCAGCACCAGGGTATTTTTAGGGGTAAAGTTAGATGGCTTATTTTTGAGATAGGGACTCTAGGCTTTGATTGTGCTTAAATCTAGTTTTAACACACTCATTTGAGAGTGTATAGAGTAGTGGTAACCCTTAAGGAAGCCTGCACTTTTAGTCTTTGTGGTATTGCCAATTGCACCAGCAGTACTAACATAAATTAGTACTGCTGATACTAAAGTCCCATATTAAGCCAGCATTGTTAGGATTTAATAGCTTATCTTTTAGTATTTTATAGTTTAGTTATAGCTTAATATAGATTAAGACTTACATTTTATTTTCTAGCTTATTGTCCTAGCTTATTTTGCTGTCAAAATTCAGCTTAAACAGTCAAAAATACAAAAACAGTAGGTTAAACATTTAGTTTCTAAAATTTGAATTCTAGCTTAAGGTAGTAGTTTTTATTGCTTAAATAGTTAGTTTATAAGTAGCTTAATAAGTTTTCAGAAGCTCATAGTCTAGATTTGCTTTTTGAGCTTTTTAGCTTAATTTGATTTTGTGCAATTTAGCTTAATTCCTGAGTTAGCCATTTTCATAGTCATTTTCAGTAGCTTAAAAGTGTTTCCAGCTTTTGTTTCTTTTCTCAATTAGTTTAAGCACATCTTAGGGAGTTTAGAACAGCTTTTAGATTTTACTTTAAGCTTATTTTGAGCTTTTTACAAGCTTTTTAGCAAAAACCAAGGATAAGCCCTTGTTTATGTAAACAGCTAAATAATAAGCTGTTTAAGAGCTTATTAGTGGGTTTCAGCCCATAGTGTTTTTGTTAAAGTTGATCTCTCCAGCTTTTTCTACAACTTTGCTATTTTAAGTTTTTCATTTTAAGCTTTTTAAAAATTTCATATGCTTAATGGACTTAGTTTGTAATCGGGTTGGGCTCTCAGGGTAGGTAGTGTAACTTTTAATTTTAATTATTAACCCCTCCGTTAGCTAGTTAGTTTCTCAGTTAGTTCTTTTTCCCTTTGCACCGTTAGTCCTTAGGTTAATTTTTAATTAGTTTAATTAATTTTAATTAGAATTTAGGTTTAGTTTTTAATAAGTTTAATTAAAGTTTTATAAAAAGTAAAAAATTAGGGCTTTTAATTTTTATAAAATTTCTGTCACTTTTTATTCATTTTATTTATATAATTTTTATAAATTTTTAGGATTTTATTTTTAATAGTTTTTTTTTATTTTTTATATTTTTTTTAATTAGGTTTAATTTAGAAAAAATTATATCAATTATATCAAAAAAGCAAAATAGTAATTCTTTTTTCTAAAATTTTCGTTTTACTTATTTTACGTAGGAAAAATATAATTTCAATTATTTTCTATTTCTTTTTATTTTTAGGATTTAATTAGAATTAAATAGTTTTTAATTAATAAGAAATTCAAAAAAATAATCTAAAAAATATTTTTAGTTTCTTAACATTTATTTATCCTAAATTAGGTGTATAAATTAAGTTTGCAATCTTAGGGTTAATTTTAGTCTATTTGCTTAATTCGTTACGAGTTTATTGTTTCTTCTCGTATTTGTTTAATTGTTTAATTTTCCTTTAAATTATTCAATTTAATTGTTGCATTTTATTTAGTAGATATAGATTATCAAAAATATCTTTGCTTCATTCAAATCAGAATCCAAGCTTAAACGAGGTTTCAATTTCACTAGTCGTTGGGGAAACGACTTGGGTGATCATATTTACCCGATTAAATATCTCTTCCCCGTCCTCCTCCAGAACCACCGGATGTTGAGTTTTGCTTTAATTTTGAGCCCGATGCGGGTGATTTCATAAACAAAGTGGTGGGTGACATTTTTGAACATGATGTTCTTATGCCTAATCTTTTACCCACCCAACCCACCCTTTGTCCAATGTTTGACCTTTTGCTCTTGTTTTCATCCAAAAACGAGGACAAACTGTTCAAACCTGGTATTTTCTCTTCTCCTTTCTTATCTCATCGAGCCAAAATCACTTTTGATTTTTCTAAACGCCCGATGATGATTTCTGGAGGGGACATTCGTCACTTGGATGTCTCGTATCTCCATTTCTATCCTCCTTGACCAAGCTCAAGTATGGGGGATCGGGTCAAGCTAAGTGACCTTAAACAAGCGCTTCGTGGGTGGCAACCCATGCTTATCCTTTTTCTTTTCTTTTCTTTTTCTAATAAATATGTTGTGAGGAGGCTCGCTCTTTCTTTTCTCGAGTTTCGTGTTTTGTGTTGTCCAGGATCTCCCGGATTTTGAAGACTCTCATGCTCGTGGTTTTATCCCTCGATCTTCTCATCCTCAGCTTCATTTTGGGAATCCCGATATCCTTAATCTTATCGATTTACGTTTATCTTTAGCATAATTAATAAACGACTTTAGATTTTCGTAGGTACCCTTTTAAACATCGAGGACAATGTTTTGTTCTAGTATGGGGGGGTTATCTCTCGATTTGATTTTGCCTGCAGCCGTTGTTTTCAATTTACCTCGTTTTTCCACCAAAAATATATGATTTTTAGCAAAAATAAGAAATTTTCAAAAATAAAATAAGTGTTTTGCCACAATTTTTGACTTTCCTATCAGTGAGAATGAGATGTAAATTTTGACCCGATCGTACGTGTTGAGTTCTAGCTTTCTCCCTTAACCGAGCCCGGGTCCTAGTTAAATATCCCGCACGTCACATTAAATGTGTAGGGGTATATATATTTAGATATTTTCTAAAATATCTAAATATATATAGATATTTTCTTTTTAGAAAATATATAATTTTCATTATTCAAAATATCTTTTTTCTTATTCTCTCTCAACTCTCACTCATCTCTCTCTCATTTTCGAGTCTCTCTCTCTCTCTAGTTTCTTTGTTTCGATTCGTGTTATGAAGTGGAAGTATTAATAGGGAACCAACATCTTATGTCTTACATATATTAGGTCCATTAGGTCATGTTTTGTCCAAGAGAGTCCATAGTATCAAGAGCACAAGTCCTTGCACTACTTTCACATCTAACTTAATAAGAAGACTTTTAGAAACCCTAATTTGTTCATATATATGTTTACTCTTAAGCATCATGTTAAAACACTTATACATCCCTTTTAACATCATATTAGCATCCATATGGCATGTAAATAAGTTCACAAAACATTGACAATAAGTAAAAATTCATTTTACATATTCAAGAGTACCCTAGATGGTGATTTAACTAAGTAAAGCATATGAACACATAAAATCTTAAATATGAATAGATTAAGCTTTTGATATAACCTTGTGTGGATGAGTAGAGATAAGAATAACAATCACACCCTTGTGATTAAACCTCTTGGCTTGAAAAATTAGGATGAAACCCTAATTTTTACCAAAAACCCTAATCTTGCAATATCTTCTTAAAACCCTTTCAAAGCTTAACCAACCCTTCAATTCTTCTTAGAATACCTTAAGTATGATATGTAAACACTAATATGGTGAAAGAAAATCAAGCTATGGATTGTGTATAGAGTGTGTTTGATGCCGTGGGTTTAAGAGAGGAGGAAGAGAGATTGTTTGCTTTTTATTTTGCTAAGGAAAGGAAGTGTGAGCCTTCTATGTACATGCATGTGTATATATACTACTAATAGAAGATATTTGTGTGCCTAGTTGATCATATGAAAGGTGGCAAGGATAAGGAGGCATGGAAGAAAAACTAGAGCTTATCTTGTTAAGGAAAATGGCTAGTCATGGTTCAAGTTGCATGCTAGATCTTTTAGGAAGATATTAGTGATGGTTCCTTGGTCCTATCTTGCTTTCCTAGTCATTATACACGAAATTATGCATGTGTATATGTTAGGATATGTTTTTGGTCTTTTATATAATGTATACTTGCATTATATGAAGTATAATGTAGTATAGACTTAGAAAAATGTATAACTTGTACATTGTAAGTTATGATTTGAATTCCTTCATAATGAATATGTATAAAGTGATAAATACTTGAAGTTTTAAATAAACTTTAAGTATTGGGTATAAATTTTGGGTATTTGATGAAGCGTAGATAAGTTAACGTGCTTCCGGGAAGGCTTAAACGTACTTTATCGCGAAACGTAAACACTTAACGTAACCAATAAAAATAAAATGTGCAATGATAATAATTATCCTCTAAATAATCATATAACACTTGCTTGATGTAAACATTTAATTGTTTAATGCCCGTTTACATTGAATGATCATTTTTAGTTTACGCGATTTAACTTAACGTTTACGGTTTAAGAGAAAACGCGTAAAACCCTAAAAATAAATTGTGCATTACATAATGTCGTACAATGACCTAAAACACGAGGTGTTATAGTCTTCCCCCGTTAAATGAGCCTTGTCCTCAAGGCTTATCACACGGCACTTGATGATGGTGCGGTCTTGGTGAAGAGGTGTGGATATTTCTTCCTGAATTGATCTTCACGTTCCCACGTAAACTCAGGACCCCGCCTAGAGTTCCATCGAACCTTGACAATTGGGACACGGCTTCGCCTCAATTGTTTGACTTCGCGATCCATGATCTCTACAGGCTCTTCAACAAAATGAAGCTTGTCATCTACTTGTAGTCCTTCTTCCCCCTTTTGCCAAAACGTACGCCCCATTTCCAAGGTGGAAACCTTAAGCATAAACTTTATCTCCAAACATGAAGTTCATCGTTTGCTTTAAGTCAGCGAAGCTCTTTTGTCGATCGCTGAGCAGTTTGATCCTTTGTTGATCTTGGATGATCCCCCCCCCATCTCCGTTGTTTCTTGCACTAATTTGGACCCGTGAGTTACACTTGTCCAACCTCGGCCCAGCACACAGGTGAACGACACTTTTGACCATAAAGTGCTTCAATTGGTGCAGCCTTATTCTAGCATGATAAATGTTATTGTATGGAAAACTCGATAATGGCATATGTTTAACCTAACAATTTCCAAGTCGATTACGCAAGCACGTAGCATGTCTTCGAGAGTTTGGATGGTTCTCTCGCTTTGTGTTTTTTTACGCGGTTTGCGGATGATATGCTAGTCTATATCCAAACTTGTACCCAAAAGCCTTCTGAAGTGAACTCCAGAAAATTTCATTGCGAACCGAGGGTCACGATCACAGATATTGAAACAGGTGTTTCCATGCTTCGTGATACCTCCTTTAGGTACATTTTGCCAGTTTATCCATAAAATTAGTTTCCTCTTTGGCATAAAATGGCAGGACTTGTATGTCGGAACGATCACCCAAATAGTGTATTCCTTGTGACGACTTAGGAAGCTCGTGTGAAATCCATCGTGATGTTCCCATTCCATTGAGTATCTGGGTTGTACTAACAAACCGATGGTCTCTGATGTTCGACCTTAACCTTAGCACAGGTCAAACATTTGCTAACATAGGTGGCGATGTTGGCTTTCATATTGGGCCACCAGTATAGTCTCTTCATATCCTGGTACATTTAGCCAGAACCCGGATGAATAGAGTATTTAGACTTGTGGGACTCGTGCATGATCACAGTCCTTAAGTCGCCATAACATGATAACCAACTCCTGCCTTTTAAGCACATAGTTCCATCCGCACGTGGTTCCAACTTTTCCGTTCTAAGTTTCTTCGGATCTTTTGAATTCTCAACCAAAATACCCCCAACATCCTCTGTAACACCCCCAAAAATGGGTCGCAGCGGAAATATGTCCGGGAGCATTACTTCATAATATAACAGCTCAAGATACAAGAGAATGACCTCTAAATGTGTCGTTTGAAAAGTAATCTCGTTGATTTTCTTGAAATTGATGTAACATTTGTCCCATAATTGCATCACAATGAAAAGCTTGAAAATAAACCAACGAGATTTGATCATTTATATGTAAGTAGAAATCCATAAATGAAATCTTGTCAATTTTAGACTCCATTGCACATCAAGTAAGCTAAGCATTTAATTCACCTGAGAAAAACATGCTTAAAAGTGTCAACATTAAAGTTGGTGAGTTCATAGAGTTTTGTAAGTATAAA
>BQNB010124885.1:0-19864 GCA_026074375.1 Tanacetum coccineum
ATAATCATGCCTGCTTTCTATAAGTTTTAGCAAAATATCCGTGCTTACTTATTAGGAAGCCTCAGCAATGGCTATGCTCATCACGTGGGTTTATACCCAACCGATTAGATTGCTCATTATACCGAGCTTTCCGGATGGTCAAGCCTCTTGGTAATGATCTCGACTAAATCGCGGTTAGGTTTTAGCCAACCATAGTCAAGCTTGTGGGTTAGCAAGCCACAATTTACAATGGACAATCAGGCTTGCGTACCTCTCAAATCAACCTTCATCTACATTCGGGTAAGCATACCCATTCACTCACGTCCTAAGCTACATCGACGACACAAAAGCGACCTAAACGCTTTCTACCATTCAAGAGCACATAGCACATAAGACACATAAAGCACATTTTTCATATAATTCGGCGGTGATAACTCCGATAAAAACACACATTGTTGAAAGACAAATAAAAAACAATCAAGAAAAAAATTGAGCATCATGGGTTCGTTGCTCGTTCGACGAAATTAAAAAAATAAAAATTTCAATGTTTCCGCACCGCAACTAGCATAGTCGACTCGGTCCTAACACATCACATCAAATCCTAGATGACTCAACCAATCAAGTCGAGATAACTACGTACATTCCTATCTTAATACCGTTCGGCTTAAGGCGTTAGCTACTTTGATTGTTTCTTCAGGATGGGAACGGATGTCACCATTCGGCTGGAATCTCCAATCTTTTCACTCTTTCAAACGCACACTAAGTCGTTACGTCAAGGAGTAAGGATCACTATACCTAACTGATGTGTTTCAAAATCTTTAAATTTATAAGACTAAAAATACCGGATAATTATATGGAAACACACGGGTAAAAGTATAACCCATGTATGTAGTATAATCTTTTTAGGTAAGACCAGGTCGTCCACATGGATTTGAGTAGTGTTCAAATAATCACAAAGAAAATAGACTGTAACAATTTTGGAAATAATTTTTGTTTTACCAATGATAATAAAGATGACTACTCGGATAGTTGAAAAATAACTTATAAGTGTTGGAAATGATTTGACCTCGAATATGGGACTTTAATTTATAAAAATGATTTCTCGTCAGAAAACGTTTTCACAAACTAACTTGGTTAACTTAAGACTTATATTTAGTTAACTAGACCAAATGTGTCACTCAAATAATCCAGTTGTTATTATATCAAATCTTATTTTGTTTATCAATTTACGAAAGTGGATATATCGGCACAAACGTTAAAGACCATAGACAAATCTTTAAAACCACATAGATCATAACAGGTCTTTCGACCTATACCGATATGATTATATAATCTAAGTTGATAAGCAAAAATAGATAAGATAAGATATAACAGGTTTGCAACATAAGCTTATGATTAAAGCGATCAAGATCATACCAAACACTTATTCATTATTGTAACTTCACCGAGTAGTCATGAGAGATTTAGCCTCTCATGGCTAAAGAGTTCATAACAAAAGTACACTTTACATAAACTTCCATTATTTCAATAACTAAGTAGGAAAACGAGGTGTGACGGTGGTAAGACTGTATGAGCTAATATGAGGCCATGTAGCGCACATATGTAGTTGGAATGATTATGGATCATGGGCACGTTCCGTCCCGTTGTTGTTTGTAGAATGAGAGAGGAGTGGGAGGAATAAATTGAAAGTGAAATTTCGTCCTCTATTTATAGGCAGAATTTGGGTGACAAGTGCGGCGCACACAAGAAATTGTGCGGTGTACTTGGTGATTAAATGCACTAGCATTAAATGTTAATTCGAGAAAGTGCGGCGCACACAAAAGAATGTGCTGCGTACTTGGGGTGTAAATGCACTTGCATTAAAGTCTTTATAAATGCTTTATATCAGATGGGAAGTGCCACCACAATTGTAAGGGTGCGGCGTACTTTGGTATGTAGGTAAGTGTTCAGTAACAATAGTGAGTACGAACGCCCCAATAAAAAAAAAACATCTTTCTTTAAGCTTGAATCTTTTCTTCTCTTTGTAATTTTCTTAAAAGAACTTAATTTCTTGAGTTAGTTAGTAGTGTCCTACAATGAACCTCAAGCAATTTAGACAATTAAGTTCGAAAGGTTCAACGAGAAAATGATGAAAAGTATATACAAAGAACGCCATAAGTGGAAAACATGTATAATTAGGCGTTATCAGGACTTTTCCCATACTGTTTTGACGGCATTTTATATACTAGAGTTCACGGTTCGAGAGTCCTTATCAATTAATAAGAACAACTTGTTGAAACATTTACGGTTCACCTGCCGGTCCAACAAAGCTTAAAATTAAAAGACAAAGATAGAACAATTATTGTGATCCTATTGGTCCCAGTAATATAAAACATGATATGGGAGAGCTAATCACCGGTTATCTATTCACAGTTTGTTAGTCGTAACTAGACCTAGTTGAATGATAGGACGCATATTCAAAACACGTATACAAGTAATCAATGTGATAACATAATTAAACTTTCAAACGATAAATTAAGAAATCGATTTTAAAACAAACCAAACATTAAACCTTCATTAAGATGGCTAATACCCTAGGGTATTAGCCCATAACCATTGTAATTATACAAGCGTGATCAAATAACCAAGGTAAACTAAACGTTTTACCGAACGATACCAAAATATAAATGATTACAAGAGTACATGAATTACACGGTGTCTTCTATGGAATTGTGATTGATGCTTGACCTTTGGTTGCTCTTCTTTTCTTTAGAAAATTGTCTTTTATGTGTATGGTATAGAGAATATGATTTTGCACACTGAAAAATCGTTTTTGAATCTTCTATTTATAGTGTCTAAAAAAGACTGGATACGTCGTATTGAGCTAGGTCAATACGGCGTATTGGGGTGTTTTCCTTGGAGTGCGTGCTAAGTTTATAATCAATCTCAGATATAACTTCCCAAAATATAATTATTCACCAAATCTCTAAATAGTTATCTTAGCTGGATACGACGTATAGGGAAACATGGATACGCCGTATTGGGAAGTGAGAATATGCGTTTTCTTGTGAAGTCCAGGCGCTGATACGCCGTATCTCTTTTTGTGGATACGGCGTATTGTGCAGAATTAAGCAATCTTTAAATATCATCGTTTAAGCTCCAAAAAGTGCTCCTTTTAGCATGTCTTCACAAATCACTCCGTAATTACTACAATTTACAAATTTAAGCAATTAAGTATGATTTTTGCAATAATTATATAAAAGTGGATATTTTATTTGGGATAAATAATGGTATAAATGTAACATTATTTTGATGGTTCACACCATCTAAGATATCCATAAATGAATTTAATAAACACTATGGGCCTTGTAGTAGTCTTTATACCTACTTTACTTGTGCGTTGCCTTAACGGAAATATTAAATAGAACGGCGGTTCGTGTAATTTTTCATGACTTAGGAAATACGTAACACATGATCATCGCAAGTGGACAAAGCAACGGAAAAATAAAACTAGGAGAAGCAATCTGAAGAGTAGTGCATGATTAGATAAATACATCTTTTTATCATAAAGTTATCATTGGTAGTTTAGATTATATTTATTTTAATTATTAGTTAAACAAACCAACCTCTCAAAACCATGATATTTAATTGCTTTTAAGAAAATATAAAAAACACCGGACAAGAATCGTTCGTTCTCAACCCCTTTAGAAATCTGTTTAGATCGTGTTTTGATTCCTTCACAACCTAATTCCCCTATAGAACATAACCAACCCTCGAGCTTTGCCTATAACTACAACTACAAACGGTTTTATGTATACTTGCCAAGCGAATTGTAAAGCTTCCTGTTAAGTCTTCACAACCTCCACATCAAACACCAAGGGTGTTTCTTGTACTTTTTGGGCCGATTATGGTAAAGGAAAGAAGAGGGACCAAAAGTGTCAAGATTAGGTAGCTTTTTCCCAAAGCTATGTAACCCTAATCCTAACATTATAAATAGAGGATCCCTAGACCTCATTATTTATCCCATTCCCTCTCTTCTTCTCTTGTTGTGGTCGAACAAAAAAAAACTCCCTTAGGGTTTTGGTTTTTCCGATTACTTCTTGTATTCTTCGTTCGTTGGTTCATGGAACTAGCGTTCAGGTGGTATTGGTTAACGTGTAGTGTGGATACACGTAGATGTTGCTTACTTTAGCAACTCGAAGGGTTTTGGTTTCGCATGTATTACTCACATGTGTATACTCGAAGAAGTATCTGGTTCTTCATGTAGCTTGATTGCTATTCAGTATGTTTTCCTTTTACGTTTGTTTATGTTAATTATAAGTGCTATATGTGTTTAATTTCCGCTGCGTAGATCGTATGATATTAATGGAATATTAGGTTATTTTAGATAACGATTTCCAACAGTGGCATCACGAGCCAAATAATATAGCTTTGTAATTACATAAAAATGTAAAAAACATGTAAAAAAATGCATATTTTTGTGTAAATTTCTTGCCTTTTATGTGAAATTTAATTTAGGAAATTATTTAGTGAAATATTTTTGCCTTATTAATCACATAATATATGGAAATAAAATATGCTACATATTTTGTGAATATTATTGGGTTTTGCTAAACTCTGCCCACCGGGCTAAGGTTAAGGTGTAATTAATACACACAAACTTTCTTAATTAACCAAAAAATGCATTAAATACACATTCAAATATAGTAATTTATAAGTTCATAATATCACATAAAATATAGAAACATGAATATTTTCTTACCTTTTTATGTGTCATTTAATTTAGAAAACTATTTAGTAAAATATTTTATTCTAAATAACACATAAAATAAGGAAACAAAATATGTGAATGTTTTACATTATTTACGATATATATGGTTGCTTATTTATCAAGTAATAAATTGTCAACAATGGGTTACATGCATGTAAATCATAGTTATTAAGCTTAATATATATGATATGCATGAAATCTTTGCTACGTGAATTAATTGTTTAATTACAAAAGCTGAGAAGACATTTTATTGAATTCTTGTTTAATTACGTGCATTGATTTGTTTAGCATGATTAAATTGTTTGAATTGGTTTTGCATGTTATATATATGTGGCATTTTGTATTTATAAATGCAAAAAGAATCTTCAAAAATTAATATGGACTATTCGCCAAGGATTAAAATGCTTATTGTATGTATATTGATATGTACACTTTGCTAAATCATGGGCTATATACGTAAACTTGTTAGAATTCTTGCAAACGTTCTATAACACATGGGTTTAGTGGTTTCTGCAAGGGACCCACGACGGAACAACGCAAGAATAAACATTTTTACATAAACGTTTAACAATATTCATGGTATGTTGTAATAATTACTAAAGATGGAATAAATCCTGTTTGGTATCTATCTAGGATTTGATTATATCTCATGGGGATTTAACCTTATCAGTAGTAATGTTACTTATACTTGGGAAATATTGTAAACATGATAACCCTAATTTTATAAATGGCATGTGGTTTATAAAATTAAGGATTTCTATTTATAGAAGTTTTTAAAACGAAAATGTAAATGTTTTAAAATTACTAGTGTAATACGATTGTATGGATGCTTCCTCATACACAAAATTTTGGTAACATCATTTTATTTAAACTCTACCCTAAGAATAAGTCATTTGCAATCCAAGATGAAATCACTTGAGTTGTATTTTTTTACTCTAAAACAGTTTTAGGTAAATTTTACAAACAAGGTAATATAACAATCGTATGGTCAGACCTGAGATTGTAAAATTACTGATTTTATGTTGAACGACTTAAATCGAGTATGGTTGTTCAGAACTTCAACCCGAGGCATAAGATAGGGTTAAACATGCTACCTGACATTATAATTCTGGATTATGATGCCTCCTCGTGCCATATATCACTAAGATTTGGCACATGTTGGCAAAATTTTTATTATTCCCCACACGCTGATTACCTTTTGAGTTCTACTCCATTTCTATTCAGAATCAACAACTGCATTAATGGTAGAACATCAAGTTGGATCTTAGAACCTTATAAATTTAATTGTTTATTTATATAAACATGGGTAGTTAATTTTTAAGGGATGGATCATTGAAAATACTGAAAATGAACTTTGCAAGTTCTTTTAATGTATTAATGCAACGATACCGTAAACAAAAGTGTTCTTAACTTTATGAAAAGACAAACGCTGTTTCTAATTTTTCCTAAAGAAAAGAGAAGACTATTTTCTAACTTGGGGGGGGGGGGGGCGATGGAGGGAGGGAGTACTTATGGAAAAAGTATAATAGGATGAAAGAATTATTCTAATTCTATTCGAATCATGCCAAACTACATGTTATGTAATTGGAATTCTTATTCTTTAAGGATTGATTCAAGATCCTTATTTGTTTTGAAATCTTTAAACATAATAAGAAACTTGGATAAACTAGAGAACTTGTGTTTATAGCTACCAAGATTAAAATATTTTGTTGTAAACAAGACATTTTATGAGGTTTGATTGAAAGACAAAAATGTCACCACAATACTAGAAAAGGCAATAACTACAGAACTCGTGTCTATAGCTATTTCCTTAAACTAGTAAGAGACGATGCACACCCTTGAGGTAAAGTGAGCGGATAAAGGAGGAATTGCATGCCAATTTTTCAAGTTAATAAAATAGTTAAGATGGCTAGAACTTGAACACACTTCCTTGAGTATCTAAGCACATTAGCAATAACGAGTAGACATTCAATAAATAGAAAGATAAATTGTAAATTACTTTCAATAGTGAAGAAGCACTCACACTGTTGTCAGATCTAGCGGGAGTAATGCATTTTATTCATATAGGACAAAATTGAAATGTTGTCAAATTCAGTGGGAGTTATGAGTTGTTTCCTCATAGACATCTAACTTTATTTCTGGCGTGGCTTGAAATAATAAATTACTTTCCAAGTGTGAAACATCTTTATATAGTAAGAATCACCGCATATTATCTTCGATAACTTGTTGCCTTTGAGATGTCGCTTCTGTTTAATGTTATCTTTGATAGTTATGCACGATTCCTTATTAATAGATGGAGTTTTATATATAATAGCTATAAGCTTGACACTACCATATTGTCGATACAAACAAACAAACTAACTAGTGTAGTGTTGTTTTATGCAAAGAAGTTGTACCCTACACAAGTGGGAGAAATCTTTATTGTGTGCAAGAAACAACTTAGAATAATATGACTAAGGTTTCCCTTGACTGCAAAGTAAAAAAACTATTAATCTGTTAGGACTCCTACACATTTAATGTATGTAGCCCTATTAAGAAAATATGTCAAGATAAAAAGTTAAGCTACATGATTATGTTTTATTAGAAATCATAAACATGGAGTTTGAAATTAACTTCAAATTACTATTGAGGCCATGTATAGGCACTCATTTTTACTTTAGTTTAACAATTGTTATGTCTTCTGGTTAAAGAACATGAACATAAGTTACTTATAACTCATGAAAAGACTTATAACGTAAAGTAGAAAAGGTTAACTTGTTATGTCTTCAAGATTAAGATATGTACATGAAGTATTTGACTTGGCTAAAGACTTAATAATGAATAGTAATATATTGGATGTTTATGTCTACTTGTTAGGTCATACACATTAAGTTGTTGACTCTATCAAAGACTTATAAAAGAATGCAATTTGGCTTAGTAATATTATTGATACCATTACGTTTTAACTTAAGTTGGTAGAATAGGAAAAGCCACAAAAGTATAAGATCAATCTTATTGGAATACCACAAGTTTATGGTATGTTCAACAAGGGTAAACAAACTAGATATTTTTATTTATTTATGATGGCCTTAACTTAAAAACTTATTTAACTCCTTAAAGAAATCAAGGTTAGATATTTGAGTATGTCGTGGATATACCCAATAAGACTCCAACCTAGAAGGTTAATTAAGATAAAATGAGATGAATCTCATCGTGTCTTGATTGAAGTTCAAAATTTGGTAAAAATATCTCGGAGATTATTATTGACAAATTCCTAGAACTGTTAAGTGTATTTTGTTGGATACCCAAAGGAAACAATAGGATACCATTTCTACAACCCACACGAGAACAAAGTTTCTATTGCTCGTCAAGCTGAGTTATTTGAAAAATATTCCTCCAATTCAAGAAGCGAGTGGGAGTCTCACTTTGTTAAAAGCGAGTGGAGAAATGTAGGTCTTGAATTACTTTCAAAAGAAATACATAAACCTTCTAAAATGCTACTAGCGAATGTCATACTAATGCAAGACATGAAAATGATGAACCTAAGAAGATTTACTCATATTCATAGATTTAGCAAGATACCTCAGATATGTTTTTCTATATCAATGGTGATGATTAAGACTTAGAGGAATAATAATGAACCTGCTAACCATAGGAGATACATTATTAGATCTTGGATTTAATGAATGACTCAAAGACTATGAATGAAAAGATGATGTCCAAAAAGAGATAATCATATTCTTGAAATTTGTTTTATCTTTAACCTATCAGTTTGATGATGAGGTTTAAATGAGTTTCCTTTTAGAGAAGACTTATAGGGACAATATTGTAAGTAAATATTATTGCAACGTCAAATGACAATAAGTGTTTACTCGTATCAAGAAATTGACGATGATAAAACTTCCTCATTTACGAACTTTAAATATATAAATATGATTAAATTGTCATCCTTGTATTTTCATAAAGGGAAATATTGACTAATTGGATTCAAGAACTCTTTAATATTGATATTGATTATACCTTCAAGGAACGAGTATGTAATCAAATAAGGTTTTATGAATCCAAAATATAATCTTTAAAAAATATACAAAAATGCTAGAATCCAAGTATGGATTAAAAGCACGCATCTAATAAGCATAATATTAAGTTTAATTGTTAAATAAGTCTTTGTTTGGATTTGAATTAATTATAAAATAAATAGCTTCAAGTACTACATCTTAAAGCTAGTGGAGTAAAATCTGTTTTCACTTTTCTAAAATATATTATGTTAGTGAACATAATTAGAAACAATTTATTTATCTAAGTAAGATTTTATCTCTTAGATTGAAATAAAGTTTCTTGTAAGTGTTTTAGGAGATGAAACATGTAACCTTGGAATAATATGTTTGATATCATTAAACATATGTGGTGAATTAAGTCCGAGTACAATATGAAATATCATGAGTGTAACTCGAATGATATATCTCACTTAGTGAGATTGAACACATGAATGAAGGCATTAAGTCCCACTAAAGGATTCATTATGGACATCATATTGTATAGTGTAAATGATTTGACAACATTAGAATCTAATTTAAAGATATTAGAAGGAACATTCTGATTAATGTTTAAATTAGGAATTCATTCCTAGAATTAATAATGAATATACTATGGATATACATTAGTAAGATCATTATGATCAACAAACCTTGGGTTTGTGTAATATCCACACATAATCAAAGAAGTAGTTTTTAGAAATTAACAATAATTTTTTGGCATAAGTGTTGTTTGTACACACCATATCTTGTTTTAATTGAGATGATACTCAATCTTTGTAGAGAGCAAGTTTCGTCTATAGCAAACATTGCAGGCTACATATGCTTGGTTTAAAAACTTAATGCATAATTACTAAGATATTAAAAGAATAGATGCTTTAACGTTTTTGGTGAAAACTGTTGAATGACTGTCCTCTATTTAGGATGTTTGTGCATATGTAATACAATTATGGAAAGTAATTGTGACTAGAACTCAAGAAGTAATACTTATAAGTGAGTGCACACTTAAAAAATAACAATCATCATATCATTCAAAGAATTTCACAGTTCGTGAATTTTTGAAATAAGTATTCTCTTTAAGTCCCACAGAATCACTAACCTAGTTTGAGTTGTACAGGACCTATGCCTTCTCACCATGGTGATGGTTGTGATAAGACATTAGTATTTAAGCCAGGATTGTCATGCATTGATCTTATTTGTTATGTATATAAGGAACGTAATTAGTTTATTAAACAATGAATTGCTAATACGTGGTTATACCGTTTTTCATTTATACTCCAAGTGTTCTATATTTTGCATGTTTTGAACCCTTGAATAAATTTTATTTATACTAAAACTAATGTCCATCTTCATTTTTTTAAAAAAAAAAATGGGAATAAATTGTTAAGATAAGACAAATGTGAGTGTTTGGTTGTATTCTGGAGAATATGTAAAGATGATTCTACCAACTTCACATGTTATTCAATGTGGTTGAATATTAGATACCCCACCTGTGTTAATCACTTTATGGATCAACGTCATTAGGTGCATTACACACATGGTGAAATATATATTAACCTCATAGACTTGAGATGCTAGCAGGTTTGAATGTATGCAATGACATTTCTTGATAGAGTTCCCACCCACTATATTATCACAAAGGTAATTATAAAGACTAGTTTCAAGAAATGTTTTGAATACATGACGGACACTTTAGTCAACAACAGAATTTTATTCCCTCTTCCACGAGTTTGGGAGTTAGATACAAACTGCTGCCCCCCTCGTTGGTTTGATCAGATGTTTTACATTGTTCTGTCCACGTGTAGTTAAGATGATTCTTTTTTACGTTTGGTAATCTAGATCATAAAATGCGAGAAAAAAGAATCGTTAAACTATGGAATGACTATTGATCCATATCCATATTTAACATTGTATCTGAAACAAAAGGATAGGACTAACTTGAACCATAGATGGCTGAGATGTTTACTGAAACCATACTCAGGTATTTTTGGGAGCATTGATGATGTTGCTAGACTATTCGTCAATGTTAGTATGTTATATTCTATGACTGACATTTTCAAGTGGGAGCTGTTGGTTTATGCCAGTCATACGGAGTATTTTATATGGATAGTAAATACGTGAGCCTACAGGGTCACATACGTATACACATAAATATCACTCTATTAGTATATATAATAATATAAGTGTATATTTGTTATATATGTATTTAATACTCGATTAATGTATATAATAATATAAGTGTATATTTATTATATATATTAATATTCCAACGATAGAATACTAACGATCGTTAATTAGTTAAGGCTTTTTAATTATGGTAATAAAAAGTAATTAATATAAATTCCATAAATATTAGAAAAGTCAAAAAGTCAACACCAAGGGTGTTTCTTGTACTTTTTGGGCCGATTATGGTAAAGGAAAGAAGAGGGACCAAAAGTGTCAAGATTATGTAGCTTTTTCCCAAAGCTATGTAACCCTAATCCTAACACTATAAATAGAGGATCCCTAGACCTCATTATTTATCCCATTCCCTCTCTTCTTCTCTTGTTGTGGTCGAACAAAACAAACACCCTTAGGGTTTTGGTTTTTCTGATTACTTCTTGTATTCATAGTTCGTTGGTTTAAGAACTAGCATTCGAGTGTATTAGTTTAACGTTAGTGTAGATACATTAGAGTTGTGCTACTTACAACAACATGAAGGGTTTTGGGTTTGCATGTATTACACACATGTGTATACTCGAAGAAGTCTCCGGTTCTTCACGTAGCTTGTTTGCTATTCGGTATGTTTTCCTTTTACGTTTGATTATGTTAATTATAAGGAATATTGATTTAATTTCCGCTGTGCGTACTCGTATGATTTAAATGGAATAATAGGTTAGTTATAAGAAATGATTTCCAACACGCCAAAGCGAGACACGACATAATCCAATGCCTCTATTTTGGCCCTAAAATCCATTTGGACCATAACGTCAAGAAGAAAACTCCAGCATACACTGTCAAACGCTTTCTCAAAATTGACTTTAAAAAGGAGGAGCTTATGGTATTCCAAATTAGCCATGCGAATGACTTTGTTCGCGATCAAACAACATCGAGAAAGTTGTCCTTCCAGCAAGAAAAGCCATTTGGTTTGACCCAATGATAGAAGATATAACCTTAGACAAACGTAAAGCAATGATATTATAAACCACCTTATAAACACACCCAATCAAGCTAATGGGACGATAGTCTGAGAAACCAAGAGGATCAGACACCTTTGGGATTAAGACAATAAATGAAGGATTACAGCCCATAGCAAAGGAACCAGTAAACTCGAAATACTTGATACAAGGGAAAAGCTCATATTTAAGAGTGTCCCAGAATGTTTTGATGAAGTTAAAATTAAACCCATCCGGGCCTGGGGATTTTGACCTCGAGCAGCTCCACATCGCAAATTTCACCTCATCCATATAAATTTCAGATTCAAGAAAAGCCGCATCTAGGGTGGAAACCTTACGAAACAGAGGGATGTGAAACCAAGGTCTAGGCTCGACATGCTCCATAAATCTACTAGAGAAATGATGCACAACCGCATCTTTGATGAGAGCAGGGTTATCACACTAGGAGCCATTAACAATAATACTGTCGGAACCCAATAAATACCTTCACTTCATACTTTGAAACAAGAAAAATAAGATGAGAAGATAAGAAAGAATTTTAGAGAGAGAAACTAGAGAGAGAAAGTAGAGAGAAAATGAGATGGTTGATTACCTTGCACAAAAAATACAAATGAGACCAACACCCTCTCCACACTTGGAGAGGGGTATTTATACTCAATGGGGGCCGGCCATATTAGGCTTTAATGGGCCAGGGTATTTATCTTGGGCTAGGCTCGGGATTACAAATGGGTTTAAACCCGATACTAGTATAAGATTAGCTTACCGGTTTGGGACCACAAGAAAAGACAAAAAATAAGTAAATCTCAAATAAGCTCGAAATAAGATGGAATAAGCTTAAAATGAGCTAGAATAAGCCGAATCTTTTAAGCAAGAATAAGCCACAAAATAAATGAAGGAGCACGAAATAAGTTGTGTAACACGAAGAATAAGGAATGCATAAGCTCAACAAACTAATAAGTCCCAATTTTTTTTGAGCCGTCAGCTTATTTTCAAAATAAGCCACGAAAATTTGGCTTTTAACCACAAATGAAACTTAAGAAGGTGAAGAACAAGTGAAGCAAGAAGTAAATGAGATAAACAAACCCATAAGCGAAAATTTTTATTTAGACGTGAGCTTATATGGCAAGATAAGCCACAAAATTTTGTTGTTTGAGCTTAATAAACTACAAAACAAACACAATCTACCTGAGGCTCTGATACCAAATGCCGGACCCAAATAATCACTTCACTTCATTATGATGAACAAGAAATTAAGATTGGATGATGAGAAGAATTCTAGAGAGAGAAAGTAAAGAGAGAAAGTGAGAGAGAATGAGATTGTTTACTTGCAAAAATGAAAGTTACAAATGACCAACCCCCTCACTTTCCTTAAGGAGGTGTATATGTATCAAAACTAAAAGGCTTTCATGCCTTTAGTAATTCTACGGGCCGGGCTCGGGATTACTTAGGCTTTCGCCCGATACACGTGACCGGTTAGCTTACATATAAGAGCCCGTTTACCCGTCTAGCCTATTACAACGTATATTAATTAATGACCGAGACCTAATATAATTAATGAACGAACTTCCATTGTTCGACTCAATATTTTGAGGCTAACAACCTCGCATTGACTCGAGGGAGCCAGGCGCCGGACGTGGTTAACCCGAAATAGGAGGCAATGTGAATTTCAAAATCAAGAGTCAATTCATGCGAGAATTAAGGGAGGAATCCTTTTCCGAAAACAAGAATGACGTTGCTCATGAGCATGTAGAGCGAGTTTTAGACATCGTCAGCTTCTTCAACATTCCAAGAGTATCACACGATGCTGTCATGCTACGCGTTTTCCCCGTTACACTCACTGAAGCCGCTAAAAGATGGGTGGACTGTCTTTCTCCAGGAACCGTCGATTCCTGGGATCTCCTTAAAAAGGCTTTTATCCAAAGGTACTGCCCGCCATCAAAAACCGTTAAGCAGCTTGAAAAAATCCACAACTTCAAGCAGGAAGGCGACAAAACATTATACCAAGTTTGAGAACGCTATAATGACATGCTTTATAAATGCCCAACCCATGACATCAATTGCCATCAGAAGGTGAACGTCTTCTACAATGGTCGTGGCACTATGAACCGTTAATTGCTTGATTCTCAGGGGCCAATTCTTGGCATGACACCTGCTCAAGCATTAACAGCAATCTAGACTATGGCTGACCACTCCCAAAAGTAGCACGATGGTTCATCTAGCAGGAATATAGATAGTAGTAGTAATTCTGAAGGAATTGTTGTTATTGTTAACAAACTAGATAACCTAAGTTGTGACATGATGAAACCTAAGGAGAACGTGCACGTTATTTAAGTAGGATGTCAGACCTTTGGAGGGGCTCACCTTAACAAGGAGTATCCTCTAAACAAAGAAGTTAAGAGCGTTGAAGAGGTTAAATATGGTTAGTTTGGACGTTCCTCACCTTTTAGTAATGGAGCTAAATATCATGTAGGCCCGCCTGGATACTACACACGCATTGATAATCAGAAATCATTTGGAGAAAAAAAGTCAAGCTTGGAGGAGCTTATGAACAAACCCCTAGAGGAGTCAACATGAAAAAGAGCTGAGATGGAAGAGTGGATAAAGAAACTCCAAGAGAATGCAAAGATTAATACTCGAAATTAAAGGGCTTCTCTCAAAAATCTAGAAACCCAAATCGAGCAGCTGAGAAAATAGTTTCATGCAAAAAATGCTAGTGAAGTGAACAATTCATCATTCGACCAATGCAAGGCAGTTTACGCCGACAAAGAGGCACCATTAACAACGGAATTAACAAACCCCACGAAGTATCTTTTGTTCAAGAAGAAGGTGTGTCATCAAAAGTCTTGCCATGCCAACTACCACCAAAAGAGTTGAATCTATTAAATTTTACTATTCCCTGCACTATTGGAAGTTTAAATTTTTATGTTATGGCAGATTTAGGCGCAAGTATTAATGTCATACCTAAATCCATGTTTGAACACCTAAAACTAGCTAGACTTAAGAAAACCGACATGCTAGTTGAAATGGCTGATATGACAAAAAAGGGCTCCAATAGGAATAGTTGAAAATGTCCTTGTTAAGATCGATAAGTTTTTATTTCCATCAGATTTTAAGGTTTATTGAATGGGAAAGCACGCGTTATGAGAACCATGAATCTTGGGAGACATCTCCTAGCAACAATTCCATGCCGATATAGAATGTCCTTAACAAAGAATTGTAATTTCAAATTGGTTACGTTATACAACTGAAAAATTGTAAATACTTATAACAAAATGAAATGGGATACATTGTATACTTTTGATATGGACAAGAAAATTCATAATTTCACGAATCCTATAGGAAAGATTTATAAGATAAACTCAATTCATAACGATGAATCTCCTTCTCTTAGTAATGCTCTGTCAGATAAGTCCTCAAGGTTTGAGAAATCTAACAATTTTCATAATGAGAGCAACTATATACAGGAACGAAGTAGCAAGAAGACGAGGATACTTAAAGCTGACACACACCTCCCTAGCATGCACTTCTATAAACCTGTTAAGAAAATTTGCAATGGAATACTAAAGGTTTGGCCGACATGTGACCCAACCATGAAGACATGTAACGGGGGAATTGAAATCTATGGGATGAATGAAGAAGGAGTTTTAAAATTATGGTACTGCTATCTTGATGGTCATAAGGAAAGTATAAAAGGGAGTGGTTTATCATTTCCTGAATTCCTCTTAGTTAAGTACGGGGAAGCTCTGGAGAAAGAGTTAATTTGGGACAATAGGTATGCAAAATGGTGCAACAAAAACTCGATCCCAGACACACCAACTTCGAGGATTACTTCGGTCCAAGAGGATTATAAACCTAGACCAAAGGACTATCCTTTCAAAGATTGGTTATTAACAAAGGTGGGACACACTGAAGTGAGTGAACCAGTTAAGAGAGCACTATTAAAAACATGGCTCATAGATTGCTTTCAAGAAGAGCTAGTTAAAGATCCACGATCAAGGAGTTTTGACGACTATAAGTGGATGTTCGATTTAGAAATTGACCAATTAGCTAACGGGTATGAATTAGGGATAGGAAAGAAAGGACATATGCTAGATGACATATGGGAAAATTGCAAGAAAGTACAAGGAGATAATACATATTGGTGGTATGATCAAAAATCAGAAGAGGAGGAAAGACGAGAAATTGGAGTTGACATAGAAGGGTATGATCCACCAAGGGTCCATGTAGAAACTTTTGAAATAAAAAGATACTCATTTGACAGTGGCCAAAGTTTCATTTGCCTCACTGAATAATTTATGGATGCTTTACCATTGGGAAGAGAAAACGGGTCAAGGTTTAGGGAGATGATCCGTAAGGAAGTGGACGGTGGAAGGAAGGTCCACAAAAAGACGTAGTTTCATCTTAAGTCTAACTTAAAGACTCGGTAATAAACAAAAGTGCTTGTCGGGAGAGAACTCGTATTTTATTTTCTGCATTTTAGTTGGTTTGTTGGTTTCTCCCTAGATTTTGTAGGTTCTCACAGCAAGGAATTTGAATTCGAGGTCTCCTCGACTCGTTGTCATGTGATAAATAGGTTCCTGTGTAGGCGTAACCACCTTGGTTATGCCGTAACAGATATATTTACAACGTAATCTCCTCTCTGAGTTATGCCGTAACCTTTCTAAATTCAATTTTTCAAATTTAACATCCACATGATTATGGCATAACCAAACCTATGATTACACCATAACCCCCTTCTGAAAACCTAAAATAAGTTTGAAACTTTTTCAAAACCGTGTATAATTAAATGAACTTTGTGGGTATGTTCTCTGGAAACCCTCACAAGACTTCACTCGTCCACTTGGGCCACCAAGTGGTTTAAAAGGCTTGTTGCATATGCTAAATGCAATCGTGATTCCTATGAAAGTGGGTTAGTTTGTCTTGTATAATTTCATTTTGAATGGTTAATGCAATCGTTAAGCCGTTTATTCCATTTTCATCTATTATACATAAATCCACCAAATATATAAGTGTGCCGGTAGTATTGTAGACTTTAGAGCTTGGCATGTACATTATTTTGAGACCTAATTGATTAGTTGAAATAGACAGTTTAAGAAGGCAACATCTTAGGAATTCACCCAAAGGGCCTATATATGTGTGTGTTTATCGACTTGTTACACTGACTTGCCGACCTCCCGTGTGAAAACCCCTGTTCGCACTCAATTTTAGTGTAAGATGCCCCTAGATCACCTTGTTAAGCCAATCTGTGTTTAAAACCCCTTATGTATCGTTACACCCTTTCGCCTTAGCCAACCCTGTAGTCTAAATTTTTTTTTGTTGAAATACCTAGCTGCTTAAGTCCATTAGTTTGGGAAATGAGTTTGGAAATTTTACACGTTTGTGGAAGACCTATTATTAATGATCTGTAAGGACCCCCCTGTTTCATTACTTTTGATATTGTTCATCTCAATTAGAGGGATATGTGTTATGTATCATATGCTGCAGAGGCAATAATTAAAGATATAAACCTCTGTAGTGTATATATATATATATATATATATATATATATATATATATATATATATATATATATATATATATATATATATATGTTGGTTACGTGTTATAAAACCAACAGTTGTAAAAATTATGTAAAGATGGTGCAACTATAAGCCATCTATGTGCTAAAAGATATAAAGGTGGTGCAACTTTAAGCCACCTGTATGATTACGAAGGATGGAGCTAGTAGCCCATCATTATGGATCAGATTTTTGGACTTGAATACTTGGGCTTATGGATGGATGGTAGCCGGTTATGAAGACCTTAGACTATTAAAGACTATTTGTCTTGTGTATTTTATTTAACACTAATTAATGTGTATCCCATGTATTATCCTACCCTATATCATTCTGCTTCCTAACCCTTGGTTTTGCTCGAATGAGGGATTTGAATCCAATCACGTATGTCTATTCCATCGTTATGGATGTGTATATGTGATTTTTTCGAACTCATTGGTGTAACACTTTTGGTAAAGATTGCAGGAAAATTCACCCTGTTTAAACCTGTGTCTCACCTCTGTTACCTTTAAGACTGTTTAGACCCTAATTCTAGCTGGTGGAGATTTGTGTACCTTCCAAGCCTATGATAGAAAACATGCTATGATAGTGCAATTAAGTGATCACCTCGAAAAATTAAACACTTAGACTAGATTAAGAGTTGAGTGATTTTTGATCCCCATTTTCATGAGGTGTTCGGCTTTGATGTTTCTAGCGTAAGTAAATTATAAATTCATTTCTTTGTGTTATAATTAGGAAATCTTTTTATAAATCATTCTAACAGTTCTACTTGAGGGAAAGTAATACTTAAGTGGGGGGATATTTGATCAAATCAAATAATTAATACTTTTTAATATCGAATTCCTTATGAAAATACTTGTGATTATGTTATAAATACCTAAAAATATTACTTAATCACTTATATATAGTTTTCAGGAAAGACTCGAGCATTTGAGCAAGAGACACGGGATTTGGACATGGAATTCAAGCAATTGAAGGCATTCAAGGCTTTTATGGGGTAACCTCCCCGCAGAAGTTACGCCATAATCAAGATTAACAAAGAAATGACTCAGCATCAGTTGTTATGGCTTAACCTTACCATCACCTTTACGCCGTAACATATAATTTAAAGAAAGATTGAGTATTCGAGTCAGCATTACGGCGTAACCATGGTGATATGGTTACGCCAGAACATCATTTAAGCTTGGAGAATCGGAAACCACATTATCATTGTTACGACGTAATGTGTTCATAACTGTTACACCGTAACACCTTCAATACTTATAAATAGAGCCCTCGCTCATCTCATTCAGCATCACTTACTTCACCACTTCATAACACAGTACCAAGAGGCGAATAACGCCTCTAGAAGATGAAACATTCCACCAAGCAGTCCAAGGGAGGATCACTTTACTTATTTTTAGCATTAATCATTCATAAACACCGTTTGTAAGAATTATGATTTATCAATCAAAGATCCCTTCATTTATTTCTTATCTTACTGTTGCTATGAGTGGCTAAGCACTTTAAGTGCTAGCCTAGTTATAAGTTTACAATTGCTTTGTTAAATATTTACTGTCTAATTTATTGTTTTATTAGATATCCTATTAGTCTGTCATTAATCCTTGGGTTTTGGTAGTGTTGAGGGTAATTTGGATCCTGTTAGTTCTGTTATTAGGCTTACCCGTTGAACATAGGATTTGCAGGGTGCCAGGGTAGGTTGGAAATTATCCATAATGTAGGAATTTACCCAATTACCGCCTTTATCACATTAAACACTTAAAAAGCACAAGAACTCTTTTAGAGAGGGTTTATAATCTATCTAGGTTATAGACAAGTCTTTAGGATAGTTAGGGATTAATCACTGCAAGCTTGGATGCCCTACCTTTGTGACTTGCAGGGGATACAGGATCGCAGAGTAAGCATAAAATAGACCTCAAATGCCAATTCGGGTCTATTGATATTAGAACCACTAATAAAATGATACTTAAACATTGCACATAAAATAAACAAGATAGCATTGGTAATGAAATAACTAGGTTAGCACGTCTTTCTCCTTACTGCTTTCAAATCAATTTACTTCTCGTATTTATTTTTCTTTAGTTTTTAAAATCAATTTAAAACCATTTTCCTAAACGTACCATAATCAAATTAGAACTAGTAACCTTAGCTCTTGAGACGACCTTGGATTTACCAACTAATGCACTACATACGACCGGGTTCTCTGCCCGTTAGTGCGTGTATCGGTAGATGAGTTTTATAAATTTAAAACATGGCAATTAATTATTCAAAACAATTTTATGCATCATACACTAATTTTATTTTATCGTCATTTCTTTTTTTATTCAACCCGAGATCCTGAAACAAGGTGCTCTTTTGCTTGGTTAACTTTTTTTCTTTTCTGGTATAAGTATATGACTGGTATGTGCCTAA
>BQNB010124886.1:0-19864 GCA_026074375.1 Tanacetum coccineum
GCAAGCCATTTTGGCATGTTTTGAAAGCTTTTGAAACTTCTACTCGAACTTCATTTACATCCTCGTATCATTATTGAATGACTCTAAGACCGTAAATGTTTTTGATTTTCAAAAGACATGCCAGAGATACATATTTTTATATTTTTCTGATTTTTTAATTTTTCTTTTATTTTTGTAAAATTTTATAAAAGGAAAATATTTTTGAAATTTTTATGTTTTCATATATACATATATACAGGATATGAGTTACCACCATTACTCGTCCGTTTCCTCTGCAAGACGTTTTAACATTTCTGGAGACATACTTTTCATACCTAGCTTATCGATCAAGAAGTTAAATCTCTCTCGAGGCAAAGGTTTAGTAAAGATGTCAGCTAGTTGGTATTCAGTCCTGACAAAGTATAGCTCCACGATTCCCTTCTCTACTTGCTCCTGTATGAAATGGTAGCGAATATCGATGTGCTTAGCTCTTGAATGTTGAACATTGTTGCAGCATAAAGCAATCACACTCTTGTTGTCGTAGTACAGAGGGATCTTATTGAATTGAAAGCCATAATCTGTTAGCTGTGAACGCATCCAAAGGATTTGTGAGCAACACCCAGATAAGGCAATATATTCGGCCTCTATACTCGATATAGCAGTGCTCTTTTGCTTCTTTGATGACCAGCTAACAAGTTTGTCACCTAAGAACTGAGCGCTTCCCGATGTACTACGTCTAGTGTCCTGAAACCTAGTGTGATCGGCATCTGCATAAGCTGTGAGTGACATGTCGATATCCTTCGAGTACCATAGACCCATATGAATGGTTCCGTTAAGGTATCAAAAGATCTGTTTCACCGCTTATAGGTGCTTTTCAGTAGGCTTAGCCTGATACCGGGCACATAAGCAGACAACATAGTTAAGGTCAGGTCTACTGGATGTAAGATACATTAAGGATCCAATCATGCCACGGTAAAGTGTAGCATCAACTGGTTTCCCCTGTAGATCTTCATCCAGTTTCTTGTTTTCAATCATGGGTGTGTCGACAGAATCAGTAGAATGCAAACCATATTTTTTAACAATTTCATAAGCATATTTAGATTGGTTTATAAAGATGCCTCTAGGACTTTGAGATATTTGTAATCCTAAAAAGAATGACATTTGCCCCATCATCGACATCTTAAACTTATTGGTCATCTGATTAGCAAACTCATCACACATGGCAATATTAGTTGATGCAAATATTATATCGTCAACATAAATTTGTACCAGTAATATGTCATTTCCAGCATGCCGTGTGAAGAGTGTTGGATCAACTGCACCTTTGGAGAATTGTTGAGAGATGAGGAAGCTTGACAGCATATCATACCATGCACGTGGTGCTTGTTTTAGACCGTAAAGAGCCTTTTTGAGCTTGTACACATGTGATGGGTTGTCCTGATCAACAAATCCTTCTGGTTGAGAAACATAGACCTCTTCTTTGAGCTCGCCATTCAAGAAAGCCGTTTTGACGTCCATTTGGTAGATTGTCATATTCTTGTGAGCGGCATTTGCTACGAAGATACGAATGGCCTCAATTCTAGAAACCAGTGTAAATGATTCCTCGAAATCGATACCCTCTTCTTGTCTGAATACTTGAGCAACTAGTCGAGCCTTATTCTAGTACTCCTACCCAGATTCATCTGTTTTGACCTTATAAATCCATTGAAGTTTGATCAAGAACACGTTATCTAGACACGGCACCAATTCCCAAACTTCAAGTCTTTCAAATTCATGAATTTCTTCTTGTATTGCATCGATCCATGACGGTTCAGTCATTGCTTATTTGAAGCTCTTGGGTTCTACTGAAGTAGGAAGGCATCAAAATAACACCATATGGCATCATTTTAAGTTGCTTCCTTGTAGATACAGAGCGAGAAGGATCACCGATCACGTTTGCTATAGGATGATCCTTAGTCCATCTACCAAGGTGTTCGAATGGAGTGTGGAGTTGTCTCATATTAGATGATGATCCCTTGATGTAACAACCCCAAAATCAAGTAACAGCGGATAGTAACATTGGGGTGCTACTTCAAGTAACAACAAACAGGATATAGAAAGACCAAAAAATGGACAATTTAAGATAATATTTCATTATGCAAAATATCAGAGTTAAATACATAAAGTCCCATAAGTTTTTGTTTTGTTTATGTCATAAACATCCACCATACATGTTAAGACAAAATCTCAAAAGATGACTTAAGTTTTATGAAATACAAAAGTTGCATAAAATTTAGATAAAACACAGAATCCATCTTCATTGACATCCGCCACGGCTCCCCTTCAGTCTTCATACCCTATGACCTGAAATTTACATGCTAAAAGTCAACATCACAGGTTAGTGAAATCCATAGTTTTGTTGTTAAATTGTGGACCACAAAGATCGATGTAATAATGGACTCTAAAACACATTTAGTAGTCCAAAACGTTTATTATTGCACTAAGCTCATGAACCCGTAGCCTTAACTAGTTTGTGCCCCCAATTTGTATAGGATGCTTGCCAACAACCTAAAAGTATTCTCAATGTAAAAGCTCCATGGTCAATTGTGACCCAGAAATTCAGGTGGGATTGTCAGTCCCGATAGACATCCAAAACACTCGCGCTCACTACATACAATTGAACGGTTCATATATAGTGGGGACCTTAATTGGCAATAGTGGTTACTAGGCAATATATTCAGGCATAATCTTTGATAGCAACAGTTTACAACCACGTTTAAAACACTAGAAAACACTATGTGTCCAGTAGTATAAAATAGCAATGTATTCCAACCCCGTAGAGTTTTGTAAAACATAAAGTAGTAACAAGAGGGGGCAGAACTCACCTTGAATACTGATAGTCCAATAACACAGGATAAAATGTCACGCAAAAACGTTGATGCCACCTATTTTAAATTAAGGTCGTATAAGTACCGAGTACTTTAATTAATAACATTGAATATAATCTCATAGTTGTTACATCGTACTATCGTTCGGGCTATCATAATTAAAGAGGTCATGACATGACGTACGAGGAGTTAGGACACTTTAAATCGTAAATCCAACAACTCGTCGATACGCCATCCGAAGAGGCCTCATTATGAAACTCCCTAGTAATATAACACTTTGATAACCACTCAATATTCTATATAGCATAATCACCGACTAATCGTTTTAGTAAAATAATATTTATAAAGTGAAAACGTTTATAAATATACTTTTCGTAAAAATGACCTAATTTGGTCGTTTTAAGCCCGTTGCTCGCGTTTCTTACGTCCACGTCTTCGTAGTAAGACGAGCGATCAAAATATTACATTTTCAAGTTTTTAAGATTCTGTGATGAATAGTAAAATTACTGTTCACAACAGCTCGTTTGTCGTTTTAGGCTTTAATTGGCGTAAACTTGTAATCGTAATAACTTATTCGTTTTAATCCCGATTTCAGTGATTCCTATCGAGTACGTTATTGTTATTAAAAGAGAATTATATTTTATAAAGATAAATTCACGATGAATATTGGATTTTTACTGTTCATAGTTTATAAAATTACTTTGGTATAAACTTTAATTAATCGCAAATGTCGTAAATTTACTCTTTATCGTTCCTTTGAACGATTCTTGCGTGTACGATTCTCGTAATCAAAAGTTTATATCAGATTTTAGATGTTTTAATATAAAAGTTGCTGTAATAGAATAGTAACTTTTTATAAATTAGTTTTATAAAAATTATTATAGTCGTAAACTCGTTTTTTAACGTATCTTTTTCCTATAGATCGGTTTTTCGAGTTTCTTATCATTAATGGAATCGCATGAGGCGTATTATAAACTCTAAATAGCAAAGCTACAGCCAAGATTCGAATTAAAACAGCCCCTATGTATTTAAGTGTATAACTTTATAAAAACTTGTTTTTATGTATTATTAACTTAGTAGTTTACTATAAAAACTCTTAAAAACATATTTTACATATGTGGTACTTATAATAAGGTTCAATATCATCCCTAGTCCTTGTAAATTCATTGTAACAAGTTTAACCCTTTTACTTTCATTATTTTCACATGTGAAGTTTAAGAAACATTATAAAACCCTAATTTATCCTAAACATGTTTATACTTAATCCATAGGTTATCATACTTTTATCTTTACTTTTCCATGATATTATAGGACCATATGACATAATAAATAGAGTGTATAAATTTGATAAACTCAAATAAAACCCAATTTTACCATTTAAAAGTCTTGAGTGGTGATTTAGCCGTAAATAACATATAAACATAAAACTCACAACAATTAAAAGGTATGAAGGATTTAGAAGACCTTATTATGATGTTAGGATGGTAAAATGAATGCTAATCCGTGTTTAGACTTAAACCACGCTTTCAAAGCTTATAACCCTAGATTAGGTTTCCAAAACTCGCAAATCTTTTATCTTCTTATTACTTGAAAATGATGAACCAAAGCTTCCCAACACCTTAGAATACCTTAAGTATGTTGTGTATAGGGTTGTATAAACTTAGAAAATCAAAGTATGAATTTTGTTTGGGGACCAAATGTTGCCGTGGGTTTTGAGGGAGCAAAAGGGAGGAAGAAAGTGTAATTTGTTAAGTATGAAAGTATGTAACATTTCTCATGCATGCATGTCTTATTTATAGTATAAATATCTTGTTAACTTAACCCTAGTTACTTTCTAACCCTAGTTAAGTTAAGCATGACAAGTTGGAAAAATGTGTAAGACTTACCTTTATGTAAATATCTAGATATTATGAAAATGATGACTCTTGGTCCTATCTTCTTAAAATTCGGCATATATATATATAAATGATGTAATTTTTGATTATTTTGAGTATTGGGTATAATCGTGGGTATTTGTTTAGGCGTAGTTAGGTTTTAGAACTTCCGGGTATGCCTAAACGTATTTTATTATGAAACGTAAGCATTTTACGTAGCCAATAAAAATAAGATGAACAAAGTTATTTATTATCCTCATAATAATCATATAACACTTGCTTGATGTAAACATTTAATCGTTTAATGCCCGTTTACATTGTATGATCATTTTCAGTTTACGCGATTTAACTTAAAGTTTACGGTTTAAGAGTAAACGCGTAAAACCCTAAAAATAAATTATGAATTTCATAATGTCATACAATGACCTAAAATACGAGGTGTTATAGGTAAGCTAACAGTATTAACTATGTTAGTACTGCTAGCTTTAGCTGGTGTGCTAACAGTACTAAAAATGTTAGTACTGCTAGGCTTAGCAGCTCCTTCCTTTATAACCAAGGTCTCAAACTTCTTCCTGAGAGCTTCAGCTTCATCATAAGCTTCCTTCTCTTGCTTCTTAAGTCTTTCAAGGTCATCCATAAAGACTTGTTCTTCCTCTCTTGGACCTGCGCTCATATGATCTGTTGTAACTGCTGGAGAATTTGTTGAAGAATAAGAAGGCCATATTGGCAGTATAAAACAGTCTTGAGCAGAGTCATCTTCTTTGTCCCTATATCCAAAGCTTCAATATCTTTATTGTTAAATATGCTTAAAGTTTAAAACTGAGTATTTCTCTTTAAAAAATTTGAGCATTACTCCTATCATTCTTATTACATGTTATCTTTTGTTGATAGAATGCCTCCAAAAAGAGCATCAACATCAGAATCACCGGCTATGACTCAAGACGCCATCAGAAAGCTAGTTGCTGACAGTGTCACCACGGCTCTAGAAGCTCAAGCTGCAACAATGGCAAGTAATCCCGACAGGAACACCAATCTTACTGGAACTCCTGCAGTGAAAACGGGAAATTACAAAGAGTTTATCAGCTGTCAACCTTTCTACCTCAATGGTACGGAAGGAGCAGTAGGCCTTATTCGCTGGTTTGAACGAACCGAATCAGTATTCTCTCGTAGCAGGTGTGCCGAAGAAAATAAAGTAACATTTGCTACTGGTACTTTAACTGACGATGCCTTATCCTGGTGGAATGCATATGCCCAGCCTATGGGAATAGAGCAAGCCAATCAAATCACCTGGACTGAGTTAAAAAGGCTTCTGACGAACAAGTATTGTCCCCGGACTGAGATCAGAAAGATGGAAGAAGAACTTTACAATCTGATTGTAAAGGGAAATGATCTTAAACCTTATGTTAGAAGATTCCAAGAATTAACAATTCTATGTCCAAACATGGTGCCAAACAACGATAAACTCTTGGAAGCTTTTATCGGAGGTCTACCTCGAAGCATTGAAGGAAATGTTACTGCCTCTAAACCTCAAACTTTAGAGGAGGCCATCAACATAGCCCAAAGGACAATGGATCAAGTAACTAAGCATGCTCCAATGCAAGTATCGAGTGACAACAAAAGAAAGTTTGACGACAGAAGAACTTTCAACAACAGCTCCCGCAGCAACTACCGCAACACCAACAATCGTTACAATAATCGTCGACAACAGAACCGAAGGCAAGAAGCTGGTAGAGCCTATGCTGTTACTTCATCAAAAAACGGTAGGTATGCCAGAGATCTCCCTTTGTGCAAGAGATGCAATTTCCATCACAACGGACCTTGTACTGGCAAATGTAATATTTGCAACAAGGTGGGCCATTTGAGCAAGAACTGCCAAAACAAGAAGCCAGCCACTGGAAGTAATCAACTACCAGTGACAATTGTATGTCATGCCTGTGGAGAAAAAGGACATTATACAAATCAGTGCCGCAAGACCAACATCAATGCCCAAGGAAGAGCATACATGCTGAAAGATAGGAATGCTCAACAAGACCCGAACGTAGTTACGGGTATGTTTCTATAAATCACATTTAGTCAAATATTGTTTGATCCGGAGCTGATAGAAGCTTTATATCCGATCAGCTTGCCTCATTAAGCTAAATATTTCCGCCTATACAAATAGATACCTTTTACGATATTGAAATGGCTGACGAAAACTTAGTAAGCACAAACACTGTTATTAAAGGCTGCACTTTAACTCTGCTAAATCAACCTTTCGAAATCAATCTCATGCCAATTAAGCTTGGTAGTTTTTCGACGTTGTCCCTCGTGTATGGACTGTTATCCAAGTATCATGCAAAATTCTCTGTGATAAAAAGTCGTTTCACATTCTATCAACGTTGAACTCTAATCAAGTCAAGGTGAACAAAAGTAAAACTCGACTAAATCTCATATCCTGTATAAAAACCGAAAGGTATATATCCCGAGGTTGTCAAGTTTTCATGATTCAAGTAATGGAGAAGAAATCAGACGAGAAGAAACTAGAAGACATTCCCGTAGTCAAAGAATTCCCAGATGTTTTTCCTGAAGATCTACCTGGTCTCCCTCCCGTTCGCCAAGTAGAATTCCAAATCGACTTAATCCTCGGAGCTCACTCTGTAGCTCGAACACCTTATAGATTGGCTCCTTCAGAAATGCAGGAGTTATCTAACCAACTTCAAGAACTAACCGACTGAGGTTTCATTCGACCAAGTACATCGCCTTGGGGAGCTCCTGTCTTATTTGTTAAAAAGAAGGACGGATCTTTCAGAATGTGTATCGATTACCGAGAATTGAATAAACTTACCATAAAGAATCGTTATCCATTACCAAGGATCGATGACTTATTCGATCAACTTCAAGGTTCAAGCGTTTATTCAAAAATCGACTTAAGATCAGGTTATCATCAACTGAGAGTAAGGGAATGAAGAATATTCCTAAGACTGCTTTTCAGAACAAGATACGGACACTATGAATTTCAAGTCATGCCATTTGGTTGTAATAAACCACCAGCTGTATTCATGATCTCATGGAATCAAGTATGTAAATCCAATCTGATAAAATTCGTAATAGTGTTTATCGATGATATTCTTATCTATTTCTCATAACGAAGAAGAACATGCAAATCATCTCATAATTATCTTAGAATTACTCCGAAAAGAGAAATTGTATGCCAAGTTCTCTAAATGTGATTTCTGGATTCATATCGTGCAATTTCTCTAGGTCCATCTCATCGATAGTCAAGGACTCATGTTACCCTGCCAAGATTGAAGCTGTTAAGAATTGGACATCTCCCACTACACCCACAAAAGTGCATCAATTCTTAGGACTTGCCGGCTATTACCAAAGATTTATCGAAGGTTTTTCAAAGATTGCATAGCCTTTGACTAGATAACCTAGAAAAACAAGAGTTTATATCTGGGCGACATAACAAGAATCAGCTTTTCAACTTCTTAAACAAAAACTCTGTGAAGCACCAATCTTAGCATTACCAGAAGGAAACGATGATTTTATCGTTTATTGTGATGCATCTCTTCAAGGGTTAGGAGCTGTATTAATGCAAAGAGAAAAAGTCATTGCTTATGCATCTCGACAACTCAAACCTCATGAAGAAAACTATACCACTCATGATCTTGAATTAGGAGCAGTAATATTCGCTCTTAAAATCTGGAGACACTATCTATATGGTACAAAGTGTACAGTTTTCACTGATCATAAAATCCTCCAACACATTCTTCGTAAAAAAGAATTGAATATGAGGCAACGCCGATGGTTAGAATTACTCGCTGATTATGATTGTAAGATTTGCTATCATCCTGGGAAAGTGCAAATGTTTAGGCAGATTTAAGCCGAAAGAAACGAATCAAACCTCTCCGAGTTCGAGCATTAATCTTAACCGTTCATCCAAAATTACCATCTCAAATTCTCGAAGCCCAAAATGAAGCCCTCAAAGAAGAAAATGTCAAAAACGAGAACCTACGAGGAATGGACAAATCATTTGAAATTCGTCCTGATGGAACTCGTTGTATCAAAAACCGAAGCTGGTTACCACTTTTTGGCGGTTTGAGAGACTTAATCATGCATGAGTCTCATAAATCAAAATATTCTATTCACCCGGGTTCTGATAAGATGTACCATGATTTAAAGAAACTCTATTGGTGGCCTAACATGAAGGCAATCATCGCAGAATATGTTAGCAAGTGTTTGACATGTTCTAGAGTTAAAGCAGAATGTCAAAAGCCATCCGGCTTATTGGTACAACCGGAAATTCCTATGTGGAAATAGGAGAGAATAACAATGGATTTTGTTACAAAGCTACCCAAAACCTCAACCGGACATGATGCCATCTGGGTCATTGTCGATCGTCTTACCAAATCAGCTCATTTCATACCCATTCGAGCGACTGATAGTATGGAAACTCTTACGAGGTTATACATCAAAGAAATAGTCTCTCGACATGGCGTGCCAATCTCTATCATCTCGGATCGTGACAGTCATTTCACATCCAGATTCTGGCAATCATTGCAAAATGCTTTGGGTACTCAACTAGACATGAGTACAGCATATCATCCTGAAACCGATGGACAAAGTGAAAGAACCATCCAAACACTCGAAGACATGCTACGAGCTTGTGTTATAGATTTCGGGAAAGGATGGGATAAACATTTACCATTGGTAGAATTTTCGTACAATAACAGTTATCATGCCAGTATCAAGGCAGCACCGTTCGAAGCACTTTATGGACGAAAGTGTAGATCACCTGTTTGCTGGGCCGAAGTTGGAGATTCTCAACTTACAGGACCAGAAATAATTCAAGAAACCACTAAAAAGATCGTACAAATTCGTCAACGCTTGCAAGCTGCAAGAGATCGACAAAGAAGTTACGCCAATGTAAGGCGAAAGCCTTTAGAATTTCAAGTTGGCGATCGTGTTATGTTGAAAGTATCACCCCGCAAGGGTATCTTTCGATTCGGAAAACGAGGAAAACTTAATCCCCGATACATTGGACCATTCAAAATTCTTGAACGAATTAGCCCAGTAGCGTACAAACTAGAGCTTCCTGAAGAGCTTCGTAGTATCCATAATGCTTTCCACGTTTTGAATCTCAAGAAATGCTTATCCGACGAATCTCTTATTATTCAAATAAAAGAACTTCAACACGACGACAAAACAACTCAAGAGACGTCGTATTCCTATAATCAAAGTGCGATGGAACTCTAAAAGAGGACCAGAGTTTACATGGGAACGCGAAGATGAAATTCGTGCCAAATATCCTCATCTGTTTTTAATCATCTCTTCAAAATCCAATTAAATCTCGAGATAAGATTTCTGTAAGGGGTGGAGACTATAACAACCCACAATTTTCATAAATGTAAATGTAAGTCCCTAAATGAATAGATCTTTGCAGCCTATAACGGATGATAGACAAACTGTATAAATACAACTAACTATATAGAAACACTGATTATGAATACTATATGTTGATGCGGAATCTCAACACAAGTACTAAGAAAAACAATGTATAACTGAATAACAACTTCTATTAATCTGCTTTGAACTATTACAGATTACTAACTATTTGAGATATGATATTGCTATGAGATATCTTGAGGACGTATATCTAACTATGCCCAAGGGGATCCTTTTATAAACTAAGGATAAACCCTAACAGAACAGGCTTACAAAACGCATACTTATCTTTTCCTAAGATATCTCATGTTCATCTCATAAACGGTACTAACTATTTTCTAACTAACGGTACTAACTCATCGATCAGTACTTACATTTTGTACTGTCGGTACTAACTATAACTAACAGTACTAACTATTTGTACTGTCGGTACTAACTTACTAAAACATAAATCCTAACAATCCTCCCTTAAACATGAATGTTGAACTTGTTTGACTTCATGTTTCTTGAACTTCTTTAATCACATAGAGGATGTATCCAAACACTCATACCATTTCTTGAACTTGAAAACTCTATCCTTCTTCAGCAGCAACTTTGTCTTCTCAGTAACTCAGCAACATCTTTCCTGCAACAATCCAACTAAGTTGGCTTTGTAGTTTTTGGCAAACTACCAGCCATCAACGGAGTTGATGTTTTTTATACTCAAAACCCTAATTCAAAACCCTAAACCCTAAAACCGAGCTAGTTTCTTAAATGCCATGACCCGTTTCTTGATTTTTATCCATTGTAAACCTAAACCAATACTTAAATAAGTTATAATAACATAAATTACAACATCCACCCAATCATATCCATTCATCCATTTTCATCAATTCTACCTCAATTTATCAAGACACAAATCCAGAAAAACCTAATATAACCACAAATTATAATTTTGGACATTCGCCGATTACTCATTTTCCAGACCATCTCATTACTCAAGTAAAGCACCAAGTCATTGAATACCATAAAATGAGTTTACAAACCTTTATCCATCATTAACCATCCTTGCTTCAACAATGTACAAGAATTACAAAGCTAGAAAACCCTAAAAGTATAATACGAGCCCTAATTCCAAGCTACGGCTTATTCTTTCAATTTCAATCTATTTTAACTTAAACCAACGACCAAAATTCATTGATAATACTTTATATAAGCCCTGGATATATGTCCATACATTCCTATCAAGAAAGATGCAAAATATAAGCCACGAAAGTCAAGAAAACATTAAAACGTGCCCTAATCAAGCCCTCTGACTCGTCAATTCTTTCAATTCCTAATCCGAATTAAATTCAAACTCCAAACCAATTGCGCAAATCTTTGCTAACGTACTCATCCTAGTAATCAGACGCCTTGGCGAGCGCATATATGATCAACTATCCTTAATCAATTCACACACGAAATGTAAGCTTGAAAACTTGTGAAAACCTAGTCGAACCCCAAAACACCAGCCCGATCCCCCTTCACAGCCATCAATTCTTGACACCCTTTCACAACTGCATTTCCAAGTGCAAATAACTTATGTAAACTCCTTCTAGAAACCCTCAGCATCTTATCTCCTCCTACTTAGACCATTCACTTGGTCAAAATCACAGATCACAGCAACATGGCCCCTCTGTTTGCTACTTCTTAGCTTCTGCAATGCTCTCAAACACAAACCAGACCCCAACATCTATTTTCCTAGACCTCCACACTTGAATTTATAGCTTATACACCTCCCTAACTAGACCCTCTATGTGTCAATACCAGAATCTAAACTTGACTTAACTCCCTTATACCTTCAAATTGGTATAAATAGGACTTCATAGTGTTGCATTTTTTTTTCATCCCCAACTTCCTCCTCTTAACCCTTACATAGAAAGCAAAAAAACTTCCTTTGCACTAATAGATCTTAAGTGATTCTTTAAGAAGGCTCACGGGATTTCAGAAAGGCGAGCAAACAGAAACCAAGAACAAAGAAAGCCCGAAGTCATTAACTTCACGGCGTGACGAAGCCAAAGTCACCTAAATTCTGACATCCGTTTGCCCAGCCATAAGAGCTCAAACCATGATTTCTCTAAACTTATAAATCTTCGCTCATGGATAACGTTATAAAGTTTCATATATCTTGATAAACACCACAATAATATAAAAGCTTTGAACTCATAAACCTACAGTGTTTATGCTTTTTGTCGAGATCCAAACGCGAACAACCCCGCAACTCCTAAATTTGCATGTTTTACCTTAAACTAAGGGTTAAACTTGCAGCTAACTTTTGTTATATCTATTCTAATAAGTTATATATAAATTGTATAAAATATAAGTACTACTTGATAAGTCATGAGAGAATGTGACTCTTAAAACCCGCTAGGCGATTTTCATTTTAAAAACTCTAATTTGACCCGTTTTAGCTTTTCTTAGCTTAACTGATCGTTAAATTAAACTGTGTTATGTTAAACTTCATATTTTATTAGTTTATATAACTTATAAATTCAATTGAAATGTTAAAATAGTATTGGCAATGGCAATTTGGACAGTTATGTAATTATAATGCCATGGCAAAGGTATATATCGTAATTTGTCAGAAACTATAACTAAAATGACTAAAAGTGCACATTTATTTTTTTTTATTTAATCAAAAGTTATAACTATAGGGGTCTATTATGTCACTTTTTAAAGTCCAAGGTTTATTTTTCATATCAATAAAAGTTGAAGGACCAAAGGTCGTAAAAATGCAAACCCTAGGGGTCTACTTGCAATTTTCCAAACCCCAGGGTCTAAAATGTAACATTTTGAAAAAGTATAAAAACACATTCAAAACATTACCAGACATAACTTTAATTAACGCTTGACGTGCTTAACATTTTCAGATATTAAATAAAATGCTTAAAACTGCTTATGTTATAACCTAGTTATATCATTTCATCAAGTCTGATGTTCATTCAAAGATCCATGTCCCCTACCGGAATCAATATCATACCACGAATACGAAGGGAGCTTGCAAATTAAGTGAGTTGCTCTTGTAATATAACGTTTCTGAACTGCAGTTGTTGGGTTTAACGATTAAAGTGCCTAGCTCCTCCAGAACGTTTACTGAATGACTTTTGAATTATGATGGCTCCGAACGTGATATGATAATTAATAGTCAAAAACCGAAATCGATGTAAAAGCTACATATACAATCAGACTAAGACTTGACATATATTATAATACCCCCAGTTGGCCCGACGGTGGATCGAAGGCCGTTACTATTCATTTCATATACATTGCTATCAATTTCCCTATAACTGTTCAGGTGAGTTCATAGCCTCACATTTCAATATTTCAAATGTTTTATAAACGCCGTAAGGTGGATACATGCTATGAGAACATAGAATTCAATTATGATATGAGATAAGCTATCAATTTTAGCTATTGCCTAAGTAAGTGCTGTTGCCTTTAATCCCATAATCATGAACCGTTAATTACTCCTCCGTAGTAAGTCGCGAATGCATGTGACATAGATGCTATTTTGGGATGGACTCCCCATCTGGTAGTACCTCATTACGTGTGTAACCCAATTGCACAGCATTAGAAATCACTGCGGGTATTCTGGCAAAGGTACCCCACGGTGGCATAACGTATTATCATCATACCCTAATGCTCGACGTTTCATTGTGAGTTGCTACATGGCAATAATAAATTATGCTTATTCAACTATTGGTTGTATATCAACATCACCGCAAATATCCGCATTTGCATTCAAATTATATTACTTAAATAAAATATATTGGATTCACATGTACACCTTTGTGTTGACTTTTTCTGCATGTTTATTACCTCAGGTAACTAATGCACGGAGTGGCGAGGGACGTGAAGGATAGGAAAAACCGTTATCATTTCACAAAAAACCTTTGTAATAACAGATGTTTGGGACCTCTCTTTGTCAAAAACTCTGAAGAAATAATTGAACTGATAACTTATTTTTCATACAACGACTCGTTCTTTGAGTGTCTTTTCTATGATATGACTGTTGTACCTTGAGATAATACCCCAGATTAGCTTCCGCGCTGATAGTTCTAAAAATGCGAAGGTGTTACAATACCCGCCCGAAGGGTGCCCGTTTCCTACTTATGTTTCAACACGGAGACCGCTCTCCGTCCCTGTGCATCCATCGGCCGTCCCAAGTATTTTCTTGCGCTGCGAGATCCAATAGAAGATACTAGCAAAACACATAGGATACCTCTCATGATTCACCGTCAGCCGATCCACAATCTCTTTCAAATTACAAAAAGGGAGTTATTAAGGATGATTCAGTAGCTGAACTCACAATGAAGGCATAAGAGATGTACATGCAACAAGATCAAAAAAGAGGAATTTAATCTCCAACATCAGGTGTTATGTCGATTAATAAGGCTTATACAAGAAAAGGTGACCATCAATTTTCAATTTTAAGGCTTTTTTTTAAATAGGTATTTGAGATTTATATTAATAAATTAGGGGTTTTGGTTTTGTAATTTTTTCATTACATGGGATTCAAATGTATTTGCATGATTAATGATTTATAATTGAGTTGCTTTATACAGATTTATTATAAACCAGCTTAGTTTAGATCGTTGTTTTTTTAAGTTTATGATGATTTTGTTGAAAATTTTGGTGTTTCTAAGAAATATATAGATAAAGGTTTGATTTTTAATGATATGTAGATATAAATTCGTGCTTTTTGTTATAAATCTTTGCTGAAAGAGTGTTTGTTTGTGCAGGTTTATTTTGCACCAACCGAGGTGCATACTGATAATGTAATCTGTGGCGGTTTGTGTCCTTGGCTAAATGTTATGGTCAGGGATGTGTTGTGCATTAGGACTAATTAGTAGCAGGTATTAGTTTTATTTTGGTTATTTTATGTTGTCGTCTGCTTTTTTTTTACTTTTTTCGAGCTCCTATTTTATAAGAAGAATGTGCACTTGATTTATTTCCATTGCTTCGAAGAAATTTGTTGGGTTGTTTGTCGTATGCAAACCCGTAGTGATGTGATTTTAAAAAGGCAGTATAATTCGCATATTCATAACATCTCATATATTTCCAAACATTCTTTGGTAGGACTGGCAAGATGGTTGGGTCTGATGGGTTGGGACACGGTTACAACACGGCAAGTACCAATGGAACAAGCCAAGTTGGTTTTGTGCACCTCATTTTTTTGGTCGAATATTTTTTAAAGCAATTAAATTGTTAACATTGACACAACAAAATAAAAAGAAACAAAAAATTAACAGTATTAATCTTTATTTTTGTATAACGAGATAGGAAGATTGGATTAAATTTGGACTTTTGTCAAATTCGTACGTGCTTGACCTATAACAACACGTTTGTACGCTTAATTTTTTTTGTATACCGTACAATACATATAGCTCCTGTAACAGCGTCCCCTATTGATCATTCGTGTATTAGTAACACAATGCAACAACAAATTAAAACTTAACATCGTTTACTATCGGTTTGAAGATCTTTATTATTTCTTTGTTGTTATTCAGGGTACAACAACAAATGTACTTGCCGAAGCATATCAAAGAGCGAAGCCAACTGCTGCTAGAGGTGGAACAAATACACCCGGAAATCACAAGCTTTTACACCCGTTCAGGAACTCAAGGTAAATGAGATTTTGTACTTTTTTGTTACCATAATGTAGTTGTAGCTTACCAAAATATAAGCGCTTTTATATTAGCAGCAACCCGTGGTTACTGAAAAATGTAATATTGGCTCCCCACAAACAGGTTACTACACATGGGTCACGCAAATGGCTGATGGTGTAAAATCGGTGTCCCATGGATTACGTGCAAACAAGAAGATTGCCATGAACCAATTGTAAGCACAATAACGAGATAACAACTGTTTGGGATTTCTACTGATACTATTTCTATTTGCAATAACATATGAAAAATATGGATTCTTGGTGAATTTTACTATAGAACATTTGTAATGCATTTTAGGCGGGATATGATGATAAAAAATATACCACTCTTTGTTTTCTTTCAAATAAGCGAGACTGAGTTATGTTGAGTTTTTTTTGTGTTTTGTTACAACGTTATTGCTGATAGTTCTTGACAATTACGTTAAATGGAATTTTAGTTTCTGTGAAAGCTATGTACATGGACAAAAGATTCTAGGCATAGAGTATTGGAAAATTCGCGGTTCACACTTGGTTAGTGTATTAGTTTGACTAATCTTATGCAACGGTAGGTGGCTGTGATCCTGCAGTTCGTGCTTTGTATTGAGTTATGAGGGTGTTTAGGGTTGTGGTTTGCGGTAGTAGTGTGATTACTGAGTTGGTAAAAGTAGGTACTAAGGATTAGTGTTTGGCAACTCATTTGACAGAAAGTGATTACATGCGTTTTCTTAAAGACAAATGCAGTTTTGCAGCAGCATGGTTTGTTTTGCAAATGCAATCCCAAACACCTCCTATATCAGTTTATCGAGAGATATCAAATTGGGTGGGTTAAGAACAAGTGGCAGGTTAACATGATCAAGAGCAACGTTTACTAGGGTGTTAACCGTTTCAGAAAGTGGTGAAAAGGCTCCTAATATGATGTGTACAGGAAAACTAAAGAATAAGAAAGTCGTTGCTATTAAGCGTTTATGTATCCTTTTAAATTTGTTAAAATGCTAACATCCTAATCCTTAATTTTAGTGGCTAGACGTTTTAGAAAAAAATGGTAAAAAGGCTCCTAATATGATGTGTATAGGAAAACTAAAGAATAAGAAAGTCGTTGATATTAACCATTTATGTGTCCGTTTAATTTGTTAAAATGCTAACTTCCTAATCCTCAATTTTAGTGCCTTTTTAATTTGTTATTAATTTATATCGATTCACAGTTGTACAAGCGGGCTGAAATTCCTCAATACAACCAAGAGGAGAGAATCTGGAAAAGGCCAAAGGGGTCGTAGTTGTTTCAGTTACAACAGCTACAAAACCATTTGCATTTGGTGCATTTGACAGGTCGGACGACTAATTAAAATGGGTAATTTTTTAGTACAAGTATACATGTACCTAACAAAGGAACATATTATACCTCAGTAATCTAATTTAAGCAAGCCACTTTATCTTTGCAGCCACGTCTAGCATTACTGATACCCAGCTTGAAAATCATAATTGGCGACACACTAATGAGGCAACCTACCTGAACTTGGACTACTACCCTCTGGAAGAAGAGCCTGCTATGTTTACGTCCGATTGAGAATTACATCCAGAAGAATCCTTTGTATGTAGCAATTGCTGGAATGAAAGAAGAGAGATAAGCACGTCATAGCAGCTATATGTGTCGCACTTTGAGCAACCTCGTCAATCTTCAGTTTAATCGCCGAGCAGCCAACATGTTTCACTTCGAATGTTACTCTATTTAATTTTATATCTCATGTTATCAGCTTTAGTTAAGTAAATTTATTCACCGTCGACCGCTAACGATAGTTGATATTATTTTCTATTTTCTTTGTTTCCCAGGCAAGATAAAAGACGGGGAAACGGTGATGTAGCAGTAGATTAGTACCAGCGTTACAAGGTATTATTTTTTCTTTCTTTTTTTACAATTTTCGCGCTTTTAACTCTTGATCTTTTACTACTGAGTCAACAGCGTTGTTCTTCTACTAAAGAGTATATTATAAGCCTAATATTCTCATTTAACAAGATATGGTTACATATTGATTTCCTTTTTTTTATGTGTGGAATTACTTAAATAAAAGACAAATCAAAATCTGAAAGCTACAAGTATTGGCTCAAAGTGGATAAGCTATTGTTGAAGAAAAAATATATTGGATCAGAAAGGTTAGTTTTTGATGTTAAATGGCCTTTTGCTTTTGCGTGCACCCTTTTTGACTCTGGAAACAAACGGGTTTGTTTATTTTCGTACGTTTGATAATTTGACAAAAATGTGTTATGGCCATTCTAGGTCAACCCAACAGACCTGTAACAAAAGGTAATGCTTATGGGAAGGGTAAACATAAGATTGCTAGCATTATAGACAATGCAAAAGATAAAGTTATGGAAACCGAGGAACATGCAAAACAAACTACGATGGGGGCTGTTAGGAAAGCTAAGAAAGCTGCGAGTGTGACTTTCAGGAAAGCGAAAGAGACGGTTTGTGGCTCATGGAATAGGTAATGTTATTTTTTAGTTTTTTTATTTTTGGGCACGATTAATGAATATTAGAACGTTATAATTCTACGATAGTTTGATTAACTCCATGATACCATAATATAGATGTAGTATAGTACCCCATTTAGAACGGAGGAAAATGTCACATCATATTGACTTCGATATTAAAAAAACAATATATGACAGGTTATTTAAAAAGTTTGATGCTTTTTATTAAAAATAGGTTATTGCTATATGTATTTTCAAACCCATGATTTGGATTAGTATCCGGATTAGCTTAGAGGCTTATGATGGTTACATGGTAAAAAAAGATATCCCATTTTTAGGTTTTGTGAAATTAGCATGTGATACTCATTTGTACAAATAAAATTAATTCGAGAATTTTATAAAAAAATTGTGATATGATATAAAAGATAAAGAGTTTGTGTTTAGTTTTGTTAGTTGATTTACTTTCTAGGAATTAGTTAGCTGTTATTTCAAAATGATAAGCCTTTATTGTATATAATCTTATTACTATATGTATTGTTAAAACCTATGCTTATAAATAGTGTTGGTATTAGGTTATGAGGTTATGAATTATAAAATGATAAAGAATGATAAAATGAGAATAGGTAAGGATATGGGTAGGGTAAAGATGTATATAAGCCCAAGTAAGCTGATGGAGTGAAGAATGTTTTATGAGATTTTGGCTACATTATAAGAATTTATAGGAGCTTATTGTGTTTTGAAATCTGCTTATTGGTTTTTGATACAATGTAGAGCAGCAGTTGTGGGTGTGTTTGGTATTGCTCATCAAAATTATGTGATCATTTGGTGATGAGAGCTCTTCTTTGAATAAGCATCTTAGAGTTGCTTATGTGGCTATCTCAAAACACCCCCTACTTTAGGAACATTTGGTGAATAGTAATGTTAAGTGAGCTTTATGAACGGAATATATACACAAAAAGCTTACATTGTGACTTTCAAAGAGGCCCATTCGCTACTGATGCACTTTGATTAAAGTTGCTCTTTTGTGCGATCTTAACCTCAAAAGACGACGTGTGCTCTTTTTGCTTAAGGTAGTTTAGCAGGTTTTACCCATAGGTAATGCGTTGAGTGGGTAACAGGTAATTAAAAGCGCATAAGCTTTTAATATATTAAAATGTCATTCTCTCATAGGGGGTGCTATTTATGCTTCAATTCTTTTTCCAGGTATGAAGCAAGCTTCATCGCGGAAGTGGTTGATACAATTGACTGTGAACTAGATCTAAAACAAGTTAGTACTTCAGCCCATCTAAGTGGAATAGAGGCTTGCACTCAAGTCAGCTTGCTATTTCATGTATGTTACGTTTCGATCATTTGTACAAAACTGTATTGGATGTTTAGTCTAATGTATGACTGGAACAAATTTTCGTTATGCGATGATTAGAGGACTTATAAAGTTATAAGTTACTGTGATATTGTTTGTGTAGCATAAAGAAAATGTGTGTGCAACCATTAGCTCATTTAAGAGCTTACAAACTCATGTAATGATACTAGAAAGGAAAAAACTGTGACCTTAAACGTAGGCAACACCCGCTACAGCGAAACACCCC